>JAOVVF010000018.1:4159637-4186361 GCA_028565595.1 Duopalatinus emarginatus | reverse complement strand
ATATACCAAACACCATATAGGGTGCCTAAGACTTTTGCACAGTACTGTATATATATAATGTATGTATGTGTGTATGCTCAAAGTACACAACAAAATGCATCTCAAAAAGACAAAATGTCTAAATTATACTTTATTTTTAGTTTTGGTCTATATCACAACACTAGTGATCATTTCTTTGTTAACAATTAATTTTAATTGAATTTAATAAATGACCAGCTCATAACATCAGCAGATTTCTTCAGCAATGCTGACTTTCGTCAAGCTCAAATTGTAAAAGAGTGGTTTACAGAGATGCCATTAATACCATTGAAAGTATCCAGGACTTTATAGAGTGGTTTGACTCTAACGTCTTATTGACACCAAGCAACTCTGGATGAAAATCTAGAATATAATACTTTGTGGTGTTCAATAGAGTTGTTGAAACAATGTCACAGCATATGCACACAGTAATTAAACCTCAATGTGTCCAACACAAAATACAGTAAGACAATAAAACTTGAAATAGATTTTGCGGCATTTATCGATGCACACAGTGAATATGCCAACCCTCAGGTTTTCACTGTGGATCAATATTTGTTACCTGGCCAATTATTATGTCGCATGGACATACACACTTACATTTACGGCATTTGGCAGACGCTCTTATCCAGTGTTAGGAAGTTTGCCCAAGGACCCTTATTGGTGTAGCACAGACTGGCTGCCCAGATTCGGAATCAAACCCAGGTCTCTCACATGGAAACCCAATGATGTTACCACTGGACCACACCAACCGCTACACTTACACACAAATGGAAAACACCAACCACCAACACTTACACACAAATGGAAAACACTCAGTGTTGTCAGTGCTGGAGCTGAAATGTCATGAAATTAAATCATGAAAAAGAAATTTTGAAAGCTGTGTGTACCTGAATCCAAAGCAACTAATTTAGTCACAGTTTGGTCCATCTACTATAAGAAAATGAAAGTGAGCCACTCATTGGCCACTGTGCTTGTACACACAGAGAAATGTGACTTCTACAGTTAATCCATCTGTGCAGTAAAACACACACGATTTGCATGCACACACTAGGGGACAGTGAACACACTTGCCCCGAGTGGTGGGCAGCCCCTGTCCATGACACCCAGGGAGCAGTTGGGGGTTAGGTACCTTGCTTAAGGGCACTTCAATCCCGCCTTGTCACTACTGGGGATCGAACCACGGTTCGCTCCTTAGTCACAAATCTTCAGCTACCCTGACACAGCAAGGTACTTCGAGCTGGGATTTAAACAGGATCCTTTTGCATTAGAGACTGATGTGATAGTGGTGTGCTATCTGGTCGAGATCTTGTTATCAACAAAAACAAGATCCACTCTTTCAAACCACTCTGTAAAGTCTTCCTCAACACATCCCAAAGACTTTCAGCGGGGTTGAGGTCAGGACTCTGTGGTGCCCAGTTGATGTGTGAAAATTATTCCGCATGCTACCTGAATCATTCTAACACAATTTGAGCCTGATGAAACTTGGCATTGTCTTCCAGGAATATGCCCGTGCTAACAGGGAAGAAAAAAACGTATATTATGACCTACGGGCAGCACGGCGCCACTGCAGGTAGCGTGTGTGCTACACAGCTCCAGGTATCTGGGGTTGTAGGTTCAAGCCTTGCTCTAGTCTCTAGTCTTTGGTACGTTCTCCCTGTGTCTGTGTGGGGTTTTGTCGGGTGCTCCGGTTTCCTCCTGAAAAACACACATGGTAGGAATTCAACATGGAATTTGAAATTGATCCTAGGTGTGAGTGTGTAAGTGAATGGGTGTGTGTGCTACCCTGCAATGGACCGTCCTGCCTTGCGCCTTTCTAGTGATTTCAGGTGACTGACTGATCTTATGACCTGGTCACTCAGTACATTCAAGCACACAACTTAAATTATTTAATTGCCACATAACATTACTGAGCCATGACATGACCAATGGCTCTAGAGCCTCCAAATCTAAACAGCAACTTTTTTGCTTAGGCTTTGTAAAGTATATCTAATTAAATACCAATTATATATTAGCTTGTTAGCCATGAACTTTACCCATCCCTTCTTCCTGTCTCTGCACACCTGTCTACCTCTTTCCATCTGTGGCCATGTGGAGTTATGTGTTCAGTTCTGGGGATGAGAGGAAACCGAGCTGCTGAAAAAAAGAGAGCACTTTGAACAGAATTCATTTACCTTCCTATTTGCATATTGCATTCCCTCTTTTCCTCTCTCTCTCTCTCTGTGCCTCAGCTGTCTGTCAGCCCCCCCGCAGTTCTCCCAGCTGTCTCAGCTCCCCGAACGAGCGGCTTCACAACAATGCAGGTCGAAGGTCAAGAGAAAGAACAGGCTGCACTTACAATGGACCAGTGGCGCCCGCTAAAACACAATCGCTCCTTTTTTTTTTTCTCCCTCACTTCTCTCGGGCTGGAAAAGACAAACCCATAGAGATGTCTGTGAACGGGCTCCACTTCATGCACAACAGCCTGCCCTTTTTTTTAGAAATGCCTCAAATAAATAATGCATGCACACTAACACACACAAGCACACACACAAACACTTGTTCCACCGCTTTTCCAAACCACCTTCACACTCCATTACCCTGCATTTGTTCGAAGTTGAAGAACCTCCATGTCGACCAATATCAGCACAAAGCAGCGCACAGTCAATGGCTCTCGGCTTGACTGCAGTGATATAAGCGTGTTGGCAAAAAGGATAAAAAGCAATTGTGGTAGAGTAGAATTGTGGTGCTATGTAATGTAGTCTCACGATTAGAAAGGCATCAATTAAAGTTTGCTGAAGCAATACCCTGGCGTCCTTGGCATTAGTGAGTACTGACAATATCCTATAATAAGCATACACATTCTGTAATGTATCGTGTGCGGTGCTTAACCATGTGATTACCACAATGATCAACGTGCTCACTCATTTCTCTTATGTCCTTATAACTGCACTGCAGGTAAGAATCACTCCTGAGCTGTGTTATAGTAAATGCACTATGTCTGACATTATTTTCCCATTCGAATAAAACAGGATATAATCAGGTGTCCTTTAAATTTGATTAGACTAACCTCCCGGTTGGAAAAACGCTATGTTTAAATCATACACGCTGAAATGTTTTGTCTTATAAACCCTCTCTCGTTCATGTTTTTGTCCTCACTTTGTCCTGAGATGCTGGGAAAATATGACTGAGAGTGAAAAGAGCCTCCGTGACAGTCACCTGTTCCACAGGCCCGAGTTCCCATGGCTCCCAGAGGCCAACATGACCTGACGTAGCGCTTGGTCCTTCAGCACAACACTTAGCTTCTCAGATCTTATTTATTTATTTATCTATTTATTTGTATTAGATAATCTTCTAATTCTTATGTGTTTCTTATGTATTCCTGAGCGCATGGACACATTCGGTCCAGACAGAGAACTAAAACCTTCATACATACATACATGTCTACGTGCATATACACACACTTGTATAATAACGATCCTTGTGCGAACTTAATGCAGATCAGTTGTGCTGTGCCTCGATCTTTATCTCGAAGTTACATCTGAATCGGACACTAACCTCAGTTACCCATAAGAAAATCTATCTGTTTATTTATTGCTACTGATTTGATGTAATTTACAATGTTCTGTTGTGTGCATATTTTTCAGTCTGTACAAAAATGTTCACACTCCCCAGGAGGAATTCATTATTTATTGTGGGGTAAAAGTAACTTTAATGAGATTTGTATGTTTAAATTGGATTATTATCTAATTGATGCTGCCAAGTCTATGTTGTCTATAAAATCAGTAGTAAACACTTTTACCCTCCAGTTTGTATTCACATATATGTGTAGTAGTATTTTTCAGACCTGGGTTGAAAATACTGAAACCGATGACCAAATTCTTTGTATACAATATAAGAATATTTATTTTAAGTGCGAAATAGGTATTTACAAAACATTTTTTGTAATGACAAATACAGTGGAAATGGCACAAAATACATCCCGGAAAAAAAACCAACACCAAAATAATCCAATAAATAAATTAAATATTTTATGAGGAATGATAACAGCATGACAAACCAGTGCGGACTGTTTCTATAAAATCACGCAATCAAAATAAATATTAAATACGGCTATAAATAAATGCATTTGTACGTATTGCTTTTGGAGAGTGTTTATCAAAATAGGCTTTTTACCAGAAGGAAAGTCATGTAGAAGGTTTAGAAAAATATACGTGTAGGAAAGAGAGGAATGTAAAACCTTTACAGTATATTTATAGGGGACCTCTCTATCTAGGGAGAGGAGTTAAGGTCAATCAAGTGTGTGAAAAAAGGAAATCCAGAATAAGCTGAATCAGCGATAACAAATGCAAGAATAAATTAAACAAAATATGTATTTCTGCAATTCTGCTGTGTCAGACAGGCTGCCATTTCCTTCACAGTGTTTCATGTGTGTTTTCAACCTGCCCCCTTGTGTCTGTTTTAATTCTGGATACATGTTCTGAGGTTCATTCGTTGTAAATGGTGCCCATCTGTGAGCTCACTAAGTGTGGTGCGGCGAATGATTCAAACGCGATGTCTAAAGGAAGCTCATAACGGGATCCAGGGAACAGCGCATGGCCCTGAGGCAATCCGGCCATTGAGGACGCTGGGTAGTGGTGAGAAGACAGATAGTGGGCTGGGTGTGTGGGATGTGGAGTGTAGGTCCTCTCAGAGTCAGGCTCTTGCTTGAGGGCGAAGTTGCCGCTGATGCTGAGGGGTGGTGTGAGAGGGCCGTCGTAAGGCGGCGTACCGTTGCTGCACTCGTTGGGCGAGTGGTTCTCGTATGCCGCTCCTTTGTACCCCTTCAGGTGAAGAAGGTGGGAGGCCTCCAAGGAGCCATAGGGAGGGCTAGGAAGACCTGGTGATGGGAAACTCAAAGCGTGTGCCTGCTGAGCGCTCACTACGTCCAAAGGACCGCTCTTTTCATCCGGTTTACCCAGCAGCATGGCTGAAGGACCCAGCTGGAGGCAGCCAGCCACCAGGTTGCTGGTGGGTTGTGAGAGCCCTTTGCAGAGCATCTCCAAAAAACCATGACTCTCTGGTGACTGGCCACTCTCAAGGACCTCAGATAGCGCCCAGATATAGTTGCGTGCCAGTCGCAGTGTCTCGATCTTGGACAGTTTCTGCGTTTTGGAGTAGCATGGCATAACTCGTCTGAGGTTGTCCAAGGCGTCATTGAGTCCATGCATGCGTGTGCGCTCTCTGGCATTCGCTTTGACTCGACGGGCACGGAAACGCTCAATCCTGGCTTTTGTCATCTTCTTCTTCTTAGGTCCACGACGTTTTGGTGCCTTTTCACCATCCAGTCCACACTCTCCCTCCTCCTCTTCCTCTTCTTCCTCCATGTCTTCACTGCCAAGATCCATGGGGAGACGGCTATTCCTTCTGTAAGGGTCTCCAATCTCTGGTGTCTGCTCTCCATCTTGAGAGCTCAGGTCTTCCTCGATCCAGCCCAAAGAGCTGACGAGCTCAGTCATATCTCCAGGCTTTCCATATGGTTTGGTCATCATTGTGATCTGAGGACAGAGAGGCAAACAAACGTCAATGCAACAGAAATATTATAATATTTAAAGAGCATTTGAAATTAATCAAATGCCGTTTGTATATTGAATGGAATATGAACATATTATGAAATATTGAGTATTATATATAAATATTCAATATTTTCATCAAGGTCTGACAGTGAGTCATTTGTGAGCTGAAAATGGTATCAGCACTAAACACTGGACAGCTCAAAGGAAATATTCTCACCAAGTTCCCCTTGTGGATTGGGCTTGACAGATAAGAAAACTGATTTATCTAGTAGGAAGTGTTCACTGGAACAGAAAAATCTCCTAGTTGCAATTGACCGGAATAGGTTATCTACCTTGTGCATGCTCATTAATGTAAGCTGACCTGAAACAGAAGCATGTAAGCATGTATCTAAATCATTTGTACAGGGTACGAGATTCTCTCCATCTAGGCCAAGAGAGGATTTAGGCGGATAAAGAGCTCGGATTTAATTTGTGCAGTCTCTAATGCAAAGTCAGCAGACATGCAGACTGATGAAACTCAGACAGATAAATCGGATTTCCTTAAGACTGTTGAATAAAAAGTTTTTGAAAGTGCACTGAGATTTTTATGCATGGGGTTTCAATGCTTCTGATACCAGAAACACATTCTTTATATATGAGCTCTAATAAACATCTCATGTAAGAACATCTTCTGTTAAATAAACGAAATCTCACCTGTTTATCCTATTACACAGCTCCCTCTGAACGTTCTTGAGAAATGTCCTAAAAACAGGTCGTCCAGCCTCTTATTTAACTGTGCAGTGATTTCCAGCTCTCCTTCAGCTCTTTGTAGCTCTTCTTCAGCTTTTCTTTAACTCTCCTTCAGCTCTCCATGCGTCTCTGAGCGTCTCCCTTCTCTATCTGCGAGTCAGGATCCCGTGTTGACCTTTCTAGTGAAGCCTCCAAGCCCCGCCCACAGCCACACCCCATCTCATGCGCGTGGCGGGCTCGTGGCTACAAGTTTTATGAGTGTCATTCATTCACCGGGCTTTGTGTGTGCGCGCGTGCGTGAGAGAGAGAGAGAGAGACTTCGTTAAGAAAGATTTTATCGTTTATGAAGTCGAATTATGAATTAACATAGGCTACTTAATCACTGCAATGGTGATAATAATTATCATAATTACAACAATAATAATTACTCATAATATTAGTTACTAGTACTACTACTACGTATAATAATAATAATAATAATAATAATAATAATAATAATAATAATAATAATAATAATAATAGGCTATGAGACTGATTGTGTAATTTGTAGGCTTTTTAGTAACCACAATTTTGTTTATAAAATAAAACTAATGGGTTATAAAAAATAGCTTTTTTATTATCAATTATTATTAATTATTAAGGATTAATAATCATTATTTTATATTATCAATTATGAACAAGTAACTAAAAGATCACTATCTTTTATTGGTAGGTAATTGTTTTTTATCAACTTTATTATTATTTTTATTTTTACCTTAGGTTCTTATAGTTTTTATTAAAAAAAAAAAAGTTCCCTCTTTAAAACTTTTTTCTGGAAAATCAACAATTAAAACAACAAAATACACACACGCGCGCGCACTGACCAGGGATGACTGGGGGAACATTTCCTGAAGCATTTAGGTACAGATTTATTAGTAAAGCGCACTGATACTGATAACTTGTTGGTTGTTGTTTGTCATGCGCTTTGGTTAAGTTTGTATGTAATGAAACTACGCTCCACATCACTGACAGATCCACCCAGCACAGAGCTGCTTATCTAATCTTATCAGATTCTGACCCCAGGGGTTAAAGTAGTGTTTATTAGACTTTAATGCATGTGTTTCTGATTCAGATAAACAGTGCGTACTGTTGTTGTTGTTGTTGTTGTTGTTGTTGTTTTGTGTGCATCAGCAATGTTCGACTCTGAATCTCTGCTTACATTCAGCACTTTTTACTGAGCGGTAATTCAGCATTAACACTGGACAAGACTTCAGTACATCCTGCGCTCGTGTCGTGGAAAAGAAAAACTTTGTGTCCCCCTCCGGCTGTCCGTAAACGACTGTGACAGCTTGGCGCGGTGTGAGCAGGTGTGTGTGTGTGTGTGTGTGTGCGCGTGCATGAGTGTTGTGTGTGCGTGCGTGTGTTAGTTCATTCAGTCTTTCCTTCCGCTCATTATCGGTACACAACCCTCAGTGTTCATTAGACTAAGTGCTGGATTTAACTTGTGCTGTACTGTGAGTATCAGAGTCACTCCGTCTTCTTTAACCTGGACTCGATACCGAGCCTAGTTCAACTGGTCTAACTTAATTATATTACAGCTGACATTCAAGTCAATTTTGTTTTTAATTCTGTATTTCTTTATTGTAATAGCGTATTAATATTGCTATTTTATTTTATTTTATTTTATTTTATTTTATTTTATGTGTGCACAACTAAGTTCCTCTCACGCAGAATGCCGAGACACACAAACGCACCATATGTGAGTCCCCAGATTTCTGTAACTGCACGTGACCTCACACTGATCCTATTGTGCGCGCGAGACGGACACACGCTTATCTTTTCTGCCCCAACACCCCCCTCATTCTACCCCACCCCTCACACATCCCTCCCTCACCAGTTAGACATGTTTATTATTATTATTATCATTATTATTATTATTATTATTATTATTATTATTATTATTATTATTATAAAAATAAAGATTTATAAAGTATATTAAAATAATTAAGTAAATAATGTTTTCAGTAAGGTTTAATAAAAAAAAAACGTAGTGTTATCTTCATCAGACTAAAAGTTGTCCAAATTAAATACCCCAGCAATTAAAGTTGTGTTGAAGCGTTTCCTCCCCCACGCACAAACGGATTAAGCCTAATGAATTAGCTAATCCCTGTCTCTGCCTTCAATCTGTCTGCTGAAAAATAGGTTACAGGCACCAATTAGGCCAGTATCCAGAACTAGAGGAAAACTCACACATTCAGGAGCAGACAAGAATAAGAAATTTGATGTTGCTTATTGTTCAATGTTCAAATAATTTGCGTAGAAAGTTATTACACTTAAAGGCTACTTGCAACCTTTAAATTATTGCTTTGTTTATTGCACATTTATTATATACTATTAGTACAGTTTGTCTAGTGTCTAGTTGTAATCCTGACACGTGATATTAATGTTTTTATTGTTATTTTTCTTTTATTGTCTATCATCTACAGAAACGTTTCACAATAAGTCTATGTAAATGTGTGTGTGTGTGTGTGTGTGTGTGTGTGTGTGTGTGTGTGTGTGTGTGTGCATAAGTCATCACTGCAACAATGTTTTTTATAAAAACATAGCCTAATAAATGTAAAAGCTCATTTTTTTTAAATGATTAATTAGTATTAAAACTTCTCATGGTTATCGACTGGCCCTGATGTCCTGGCTTTATCCACCCTCATATTTGCCATTTGCTGTGATGAATTGTGTTCAGTGGCATCCATTTAATTAAACTGCTTGAATTCATATTCTAAAACTATAATTAATTGAACTGAAATCAAACTTTTAAGCCGAACTCTTGTCTACAAATGAGCAGATGGTCGTTTATGTGAGAGAAGAGGGGAGGGGTACGTGTGCTCAGTGCATGTTCACGCCTCTGCCCCTGAGCCACACTGGGTGCTCGAGCTCCGAGTGGCATGTATGGTTCTGCACACAGAGTTATTTTCTAATAAGAACACTGTAGGAAGAGCTGATAATATAATCAAGGCAGTGCACAGCATCTACAGACACATGTGATTCCCCCAATGACATTATATTATAGTACATTATTCCACAAGAAGCTTATAAGAAGTGAAAATACTTGTAACGTGTGTTTTTCTTAACAAACATAGACTATATGCTCTAAATAGACTAAACAGTGTGTTTTTTTTTCTGTTGTGTGACAGCTGTTAACATGTTTTGCTGTTTATAGTTTCGTACTTTTTTTGTGGATTTAGGAATTGCCATTGCTGTTGCAGCGTTTCCTCATTTTTTTCAAGGTAACTCCATCATCTGAGCTGGTCATCCAGGATAAAATAAATAATTTAATAAATGCCTTTCAACATTATTTTATTAATATGAATCTGTCAAGAAGCAGGATATATTAGGCAGTAAGGGAACTGTTCTTTCTCAAAGTATAAGGAGCTGAGTGACTCTGACAAAGACGGACACCTGTAATGTCTAGAAGACTGGCTCAGAGCATCTCCAATACAGCATGTCTTGTGGGGTGTTCTGGGTATGCAGTGGTTAGTACCTATGAATGCCAGATCTCAGGCTAAAGCTCCAGAGTATTTAACTAAATAGAGAATCATAAAGAGATCTGAGTGATATTTTCATATATTATTTTTATAGATTTAAAACTTTTTACTTCTGCTCTGATTGTGGTTAATTGTATTTTGAAATGTTTAACAAGGCTTTAGTTTTAAATAAGTTATATATCTTGTGTAATCTCATATTTCAGTGTAAGGAAATAAGTCATATAGGCAATAAAAGTGTTCCCTTGGTTTACTTTTCCACTTATTGGTTGCTTTTCCTCTGATTACTGATTAGTTAAATTTAAGAGAGGATTTAGTCCTCACTTTTCATTGATAGTCTACAAAGATATTAACTATTTTTAGGGGTGTCACTGATTTTCCCACATTTTCAAAAGAGAAAATTAAATGATTTCTTAAGAATAATTTATTTTGTAAATAAATTATAAGGCCTTTAGGGCTGCGTCTAAAAATACATGTATGGACAATAGTATGGACAAGACAATACAACAGTATGGACAAGTCAACATAACTATCTAGAATTCGACATAAGTATCTAGTGATCAGCTAAGAAATGTAATAAGGTCCTGACTATATTTACTAAACAGCAGAATTGTGTATTATTATTATTATTATTATTATTATTGTTGTTGTTGTTGTTGTTACTGTTATAATAATAATAATAATAATAATAATAATAATAATAATAATAAATTATGTTTTATTTATTCATTAATACTGGTAATTGCTTGATATAACTAGCCTACTATATTTTTCCTGCACTAAATATCTAACAGTAACATTAATGTGATTAATTAGTAGATATATTTAAATGTTGTGCATAATTCATAGCTGTTTTTGTTTAAGACAGAATTTTCCTGAAGTTTACCTAATCAAACTGCATTGTTATTTAGCAGTGCCTAGTTGCAGGCTACATCTAATAGCTTGTGTGACTATTTCCCTCAAACTGAATTTTTTTTAAGTATCTGATGCCGAAACTCTTATTCCATGGCATGAAACTACACTGTTAAAAGCAGAGGTTACTTTTGAAGGTTCCTCAGTTTGCAACTGTGGAGGAACCTCTTAAGGTGCTTTGAGGAACCTTCTCAGATATATGTAAACCTTAATTCTTATGGGTTCTTTGAGGAACCACATTTTATGAAGAGTTCTTGGAGTATCCTGTGAGGTTCTTCAAGGAGCTACCCATTTTTACAGTGAGTTTGGCGCTGAATAAAAATATGTGTTGAGAACAGATTTATTTTTTCAGATGGATTTTGTGTAAACAAGTGACTGTGCTCATTTCACCGTGTTCTGTCCCATATGAACGAGAGCTCACGTGTGTGTCAGCAGTGTGTGTTCTCTGAGTAAGTGTGTTACGCTTCCCTAAGGCTTCCTAACTGACCCAACTTCTCTGTAACCTCACATCCCCAGAGTGTTTACCAGGTCCTGTGTCACACCTGTGTCACAGAAATGAACATTTTGACCTCAGGGGAACACTTTTTCACATGACCTCACTTTCAATGCTTTCACAATGTTTCTTTAAGTCTCCATGAAGTCAGACAGTCGCAGAACACGAGACGTTTGTCTGCGGCTGCATCCCTCCTGTTGAGAGAGTTCAGAGTTCAGGCCAGAGCAAAGTGAAACAGCTTCTCAAACTCTCATGACTCAGGCCATTATGTTTGACATCTATATCAAGGCCTGAGGAACAAATGACGGCTGCCAGATTGTTGACAATTAATATAAAATACAAAATAATAATGATTAGTAACTTAATGTTCACATTACTAACGTTCACTTGTCAAGTCAGCTTCAGCAGGACCTCAATGAATTATTATTGCTGTTGTTGTTGTTGTTGTTGTTGTTGTTGTTGTTGTTAACAACAATTTAAATGATTAAAAAAATTAAAGAAAGAATAAAAAGAAAGCTCTTTTTTGTGAATGTACATTTCCATAATTGTAATGAATGGATTGAATATATAATGAATATATTATATTCTGGCCTTACAATTTATTGTTTTTATTTATTAATAATGACAAACGTGCATTATTTTTTAAACTGGGATTCACAGAAAGTCTGTATGTGTCTAAGATAAGATTTGATAAGATGAGGCTTTATTAAATCCAGAAGGGAAATTACGGTAGAAGTCATTCTGTATCACATGAAAGAAAGAAAGAAAGAAAAAGGGAAGAAAGAAAGAAAGAAAGAAAGAAAGAAAGAAAGAAAGAAAGAAAGAAAGAAAGAAAGAAAGAAAGAAAGAGAGAAAAAAAGCAAAGAAAGAAAGAAAGAAAGAAAGAAAGAAAGAAAGAATTACTGCAGTTATAAAACCACTATCTTATCAACTCTTTCCGTATTAGGTCTCTGTCTCCCCAGTCACTGCTGTGCCGGTTAGACTGTGTTATGTCAGTTCCTTTGTAACTGCAGTGCAAGAAAAAAAAGGCTGCCCCACTTGGGATATGCACGAATGAAGAGCAGCATGCAGTGAAAAAGGTTCAACAATCAACAGTGCTTGTTACAGTGAGATGCTCACTAAAGAGCAAAACACAGAGGACTGCTATCCCAGGGTGTTATATTGTTGCATTCATGTCTGTACACTGCTGCATCCTCCCTATAGTCCTGGTCTTATCCCATCAGACTATCACCTGTTTGGTCCCCTGAAAAAAGCCCTAAGAGGATGAAGATTTACCGCAGATGAAGAGGTAAAGATAGTGGTGCATTAGTGGCTCGCAGCTCAGCCAAACACATTTTTAATGAGGAAATATAAAAGCTTGTTGACAGATGGACAAAGTGTATTGAAAAGCAGGGATATTATATTTTTTAAAAGTTGATTTGGTGATGTATAAAAATGCACAGTCATCATTATACACCACCAAAATGTAGCTATTTAAATGAATTTATTAATTTTAATTGTATTTTTTTTTCAGACTGAAGGGCATTTCAGTAGACTGAAGATCTGTTAATCCCATTTATATATACGGTTCAACATTATGTATGAATAAAAGCGGCGTAACTCTATAGGGATTAAAAATAGAAAATCATAATTATGTCAAATTTTAATGAGGATTAACATGAATTCACTCTACTGAGATGTTTGGTATATTACTTTTATTTAAAAAAATAAACCAATAAATAAAGTGAAAAAAGAGAAGATTTTAAGTTATACTATTAAGCAAATATGCCTAAATCAGACTGTAATAATAATAATAATAATAATAATAATAATAATAATACAATTATAAAATAATTACCCTCATCTTTTTTAGATATATCTTTAAGTACTTTTTAAAAAGTACAATTAAACTGATCATTTTTAATAGCTGGTGGTGTCTATGTCATTTGACTCACATACATTTAAATAATTAAAATAAAAAACAAACAGACAAATAAATAAATAAATCAACATTATAAATTATCATTTTGAATAAGCCATATCTAGTTTGTAAAAAAAAAAAAAGAGGGGGGGCATTTTAAATAAAAAAATCCTATTATTAATCCTAAACTCTTGTTTGTAGGCCGATGTTGGCTTTCCATTATATAATTCACTTATTAATTGTAACTTGTTCCTCCATATGGTACTTCCCTGTGTGAAACTCACACAACCAGTAAAGATTTAGCAGAAGGCCGACATGACATTAAAAGCCAATCTCTGAGCAAGTGAATCCACCCCCTGTCAACATGTCAACCCCAATAACACAGGTTTGTTGTCTAGATCCTTCTCGATACACCAGCGTTTCTGGACGTCTCTCCGGCGAGCCCGCTGTGGTGTTATTAATATTACTGTGTTGTCATTTCTTTCTAATGCTCGAGATTCCTTTCCTGGGTGCAAAGAAACCAAAAACCACAACTCTTGCCACAAGTGAGTTATCCCTTGCTCGTGTCCCAGGGGAGCGGTTTGGAGAGGAAAGGGGGACACGTTGGCTTCTCTGACAGATGGGTCCTTGTTCCTGGCTTTTTCTCTCCCTTTTTCTCTCCCTCACTCCCTCAATCCAAAACACAGACACAGACACACTCGCTTACACTGAGACTGCACGAATACAATAGGCATTAAAGCCACGCACACATGCTCCCTCTAGCCCTCCTGAAAGCTGAGCCCCTTGTAGTAATAATAAAAGGAGGGTGTATCTGGGTGACAGGCATCGAACTGTTGGGTATAAGATTCAGTGCAAATGAGGAGGTCCGAAAATAAGTATACAGCAGTATAGGTTTAATTATTCAACAATTCTATTAATAAAAGTTAGATAAAAGTATAAATACTTTCACAAGATCGCTGTAAGAGACAACCTGTGCAGGTGTGTGTGTGTGTGTGTGTGTGTGTGTGTGTGTGTGTGTGTGTGTGTAATAAAATATAACTTTCAGGATTAAAACTAATCCTAAACGACTGAAAGGTTTTATTTTAGTTGGGATTTGGGTTCAAATAAGTGTTAATTAGCTAAATTACTAAAAATGTCATTGGATAGCCCATACAAAGATAGTGAGACGAACAAGAAAATAATTAATAAACAAGCAAACAAACAAACAAACAAACAAATAAGTAGGCTTTTGTATTACAGAGGTGATAGTTGGGGTTAAGTATAACATTAATAACTGTATTAATAGCATGTGTGTGTGTGTGTGTCTGTATGTGGGCTTTTTATTAGATATGTTCTGAAAGTCACAGAATGGCAGTCCTGTTTTTTTTTTGTTGTTGTTGTTTGTTTGTTTTTTGTTCAATGGAGCTGAATGCATGAGCACTGCACACACAGGATCCTGGGGGACAGTCATGCAGGACAACTGTGTCCTGAGTCCCCTCAGCTATACAAAAAAAACAGAAGACCCATGCAAACCCAGCATGCACTTTTAACCTTAATACCTATCAACAAACGCACGGCTTGAATGCTATGAATTATTTCCTGTCTTGATTAGCAACCATCATGGCCGGTGAACGCAAAAAGAAGCGGCCACTCGAGCTAACGCAGTCGCACGGGAGGCCGTGGGGGCCGGTCTGCCAGTTTGCGTAAATCAATCCCGTATTATATCACAAGCCCAGCACGTAATTGCAAGCGTAAAATTACCCATTTAGACACTATGCCACCTGCAACCCCTCTCTAGACATTCTGCTTCACTGCACTGACATTAACATGGCTGGAGGAATTGATGGCAGACAGCTCAGTGGATACATTTATGACCAGACAGAGCCTTTTTAAAGCTGCGCAAGATGCATGGTCAATGTTGCTTTTCGCTTTAATGCACTGCTCGGAGAACAGATCACATGTCTGGCCTGGGTTGAGTGGATTTGGATTTTGGAAGTTTACTAGTAAGTCTTAACCAAAGACATTGGCATATTGAGTTTAAATTTGAAGCATCTAAATGTTTTTTATGTTTTCTTTTAAGAACGTTAAGAACGATCTAAAGAACTTTTAAAGAACCCTATTTTTGTGTAGAGGAAATTTTAATAAAGTGCTCATCCCCTATTAAAATAAAGATGTTTCAGAAACATCTTCCAAAAAAAAACAAAACAGAAAACTCTGTCGCAGTCAGGCTAAAGTCTTCATCATGTCGGCGTTCATCCATTCCTGTCCCTGAATCTCAGCCCTGTTTGTGATGAACTGAGAGAGAGAGAGAGAGAGAGAAAGAGAGGAAGGGAGGGAGGGAGGAGGGGATTCCATCTGCCAAGCCGGCTGTCCTTTGGGATGTGGGCATACCCCAAGGGGCTTTAGCAGGGTGTGAGGGAGGGAAGGAGGGAAAGAGCTTGAATGGATTGCACCCATCCACTAATCAAGGGCCGTAATCTGTGTAAGCAAACACAATGCACAGATTTTGTTCGTTCCTCGTGCAACCCACAGCTACAAACCTAATCATCGGAGAGAGATTCATAAGTATCATAAACACAACGGCAATAAGACTGACACTTTGCAATTAATCACTGAGGCGAGCCGATTTGCGAGGATTTATTCCATTACATTAAAAACGTTTTCAGCATTTGGCAGGAGGCCATGAGTCGGTTGTGATCAGGTGTACAGTACCCACAAGTGGTACAGTCTGATTCCCACTGTGGGCTTCTGCAAACGTGAGGTGAACACAGCATGCGCGCTCACACACACACACACACACACACACACACTCACACAGAGGCAACTTTACTCCAATTTCATTTCAGTGAATTAAAAAGGACTAGTATATTAAACAATATTGGTGTTTAGTGCTGTTTGGGTTCCATTACTGACTCGACCTAAAGAAACCTTAAGGATTCCTCCGGTAGGACAAACAATGCCTGTATATAAACACACTCTTGAGGCTTCGACATGGACTTACATGTAAAACCTCAAACACAAAACATCCACATTCCAAAACCACTCAGACTCATCCAAATAATCTTTTAAACTACTAGCTTAACTATGTTAACTTTTATTTATTTATTAAAATTTTTTTTGCGAAAGCTATGCTATGCTAATGTTTATTTCTTAAAGCCCCGCGCTATTGCTACGTGATTCCCACATGCACATGGATGCAGAAACCAAAAAAAGCAGCTGGAAAGGCTTGGGCTTAAGTGAGACGAAAAGTGATTGTTTGTTGGCCACATGAAAGAAAGACGGACTAAATAAAAGGAATCAAGTTGCATCAGGTTTCATGGTCTCTTGTCAGCTTGGTGCTGCTGAGAAGGGCCCCGGTCTTGAAGGTGAGGGTCCACACGGGCGAACTGGTACTGCTAAGCATCCTATTGATTGTGCCACTCCTTCAGGGCAAAAGCAACTTCAGAGCCTTAGTTAACTCCCTTCCAGCCCTCCGAAAAGCTTATGGATTCGTTGGCTGTCTTTAAGCCGCCTGTCCTCCGGCGTATTGTTTTGTGAGCCGTGCACAGTCAATATTAAGCTTGGCTAATGTGATATAGAGGCAGCTGCAGGAGCTCCAGTTATTACCATGACAGTGCAGAGTGAGGGGTGTAATACCATTAAAAATAAATCAGTTGGTTTGATGATTTGGCATGGTGGAGGGATTTTGTAAGGCATTTGTTGAGGCAGTTGCTATAATTCTATTATGTATTCTGGGAGAAGCTCAGAGGAACAATTGAAGCCCTTCCCCTAATTCGGCATAATTGAATTTATTTTCACCATCGGCCTTAACAAAAATAAAGAGGAGAAAGCGGAAAGAAGTTTACTTTTTCAATCAGACAAATCAGCACCCATGGAGATCATTTTAGGGGATTTTCTGAATGAAAGGCAGGTGCACACCTTTTGGATATTTTTCAGCTGCAGAGATGCTTTTCTTTATTTACATAAATCAGTTAACCCGGGCAAGTGAAGATCACAAATGGTGTTCATTCTTCTAAAATATTAGATCAAGGCTTTGTGTGTGTGTATGTGTGTGTTTGGGGGGAGGGGGGGGTGTTGTGCTGTAGTTGACTATGAGATTTAGGGAAACGTGAGGCCTAGAAATTAATCTTTTTAATCGGTGTCTGCTCGGCAGACTCCTCTTCGGATTACCGGACACTTTTTTAAAGTGTGCACGCGATGCCGATTTGGCTCTGCCTCAACGGCTTAAACCCTCAAACCCCAGTCACACCCCTCACCACCACCACCCAACTACCATCACCCCCTAACCTTCCCCCAGGAAAATCTAACCTACATTGCAACAAATAGTCTGTCTGTATACATTAGGTTTAATGTCTGCAGTGAACTCACCTGTAACCCATCGTATTACTTTTCTTAAAAAATGAAGAAAATAGAAGAGTCAGTTCTCAGTTTTAATGTGTTATGGCTAGTTATGGCTACGTCTACAATGTTAGCATTACAATAATTCTTTTGCAGGAGTGTGAATGATTGGTTAACAAATTGAACCTGCAGTGGACATGACTTTGTCTTGTCAATTTTTTTTGTTGTTTCCGAAGGTTGGTCAGGTGAAATAAAAAATAAATAAATATTGAAGACCAATGTTATCCGAGGTTTTAATTTTTAGTGATGTTTCATGTTTGAAATGATATTATATCTTTATAATAGCAACTGTTATGGTACCTGAGTAAATGTCAGAAATCCTAACTGATATGTCTGTCAAATCTGCAATGAATAAAAGAAATTAGAACAGAATTATACCTGACTTATATAACTGAACAAAAATAATTCAGAGTTATATTTGTACTATAAACTTTTCAGGGATCTTTTTAGGTGTTTCCATTTAACCTTAAAAATTACTTCATGTGGTACAGGCAAATGAAGTGAGTTTATTTAACTTAAATAAATACTTTGAATCAAATAATACATTCATTTAAAAAATATTTTAACATGACAAAACTTAGTTCACTCGCTTCTTATAACATGCAGTAATTTTTTAGGTTGAACAGCAAAACATTATATATTCATTTTGGAACAATAGCCTATATGCTTTAACAACCTATACAGCAAAAGATCATGGTACTTTAAAAGAACCTTTAAGGATTCATTACTAGATGTCCTAATATAGACTACTGTAAATGCTCTCACCCAAAAGGTTAGCTGTAGGGTTATATTGCTGTATGGTAGCTAATATAAGAGTCATGTAGGACTTTTCCATGCATATCAAGTTTACAGAATCTCCAGTTATATTATTATGGATTTCTAAACCATCCAAATAACATCTGAGAAACTTTTTTTTGTCTTATGCAGTATAAAAAACTAGTAGACCACTTATAATATTAGAGAATATTAGCACTAACAATGCTATTTTGACACCTGACCTAGTGTTCTAATTGGTAGATTGGAACACAGTCTTGTCTTCCAGTCCAATTGACAAAAGGGCCGTTGTCACAGTAGGGGGCGGGGGGAGGTGGGGGAGCGTGTCACTATTGTTTTGTCGCGCGAGACACATAAACGGCGATTTCAAGGCCCATTGAGCGTGCGATGGATTGGACCTAAAATCCATCGGGGGCGGAGCCTGAGCTCTTCAATTAAGGGGAGAAGGGCAGTAATAGTTAAGATGAGTTTACTACAGTCTATTTTACATGACTTAGGGTTATTGTCACTGTAGGCCTAGGAGATGATGGTAATAAACACTTAGGTCAAATGTTGGTAAATTGTTGCATGAGTTGACTGGTTATATTCACATGCAAAATGCATTTTAGATCCATGTTTGGTTGCCAGGATGTTAAATTGGCCCCCTGTAATCATGTTAGAATTTCAGAGACCAGCAACTTTATTTAGTGTCTGATTTTTGTCACCAGTAAGTGTGAAATGAAAATCACGAATACCAAATAACTGTTTTGCTATACGATTCTGGGTCAAATAGCCCTGTTAAGGCACATATGGGTCAGTTACAGCAATGGCAAGTGTACTGTGGGCCAATACTGGGCCAACCATAGCAGCCACATATTAAGTTTGTCAAGGCATGCAGACTTTGGGCCACATATGGAGAAAAACATTGGGTGGTATGTGGAGAGAGACTATGCAGACCACTATGTAAAATATATAATTTATATTTTCAGCCCAACTTTAGCCTAAAATATTTTTTGTACCAGAATCATGGTGTCATTGACCTCTTCCACTGTAGATATTTTAGTGTATGACAAAGTGGTCTGGTGGCGCACTGTGTAAGGGCACTAGTTTGCTAGTGTGACGAGCTGGATTTGAATCCTGGCTGGGGAAAGTTCTCCTTATTAATTATTATTTCTTTATGATTCTTGAAGATTATTATTATAATATAAAATACTATTACTATCTAATTATTTATGCAAAAAAGCACCCTTCATACTCTCACCATGGGCCTTCCCACGCTAGTCCCTTCTCCAGACTAGCGTGCCACATTTGGGTCCACCTAATGAGGCAAATCAAACAGGTTTAACATTATGCATAGACATGAACACTTTCTGTGTTCATTGAAAACACCCAATTATTTAATGTGAATTGTTTATACTTTATTTGGAAATACATTCTTATTATGAAGGTCACACAACATGGTGGACAGTCAGACCATATGACATGGTCAAGTCATGTGTCCATTTCTGCGATGGATCATATGATGAACTACAACAGTCTTCATCTACCCAATCCCAAAAGATTCAGAGTTGATGATGAGGTCAGTGTGCATATTCTTGCATCCGATGACTGAAGGAGTGAGGTCACTGATGATTCTTCTGCATCCAGTGACTGGAGGAGTGAGAACAATTCCAATTTTTATGCATCTTACGATTTGCTTACAACTTTCCGTGGTCCACTGCTGAGGTAAGATCCTTATTCTCTTCTCATACAAAATGTACCACACAGTCAGGGGTCTGTGGTAAAGGAACCACCAGGAACTGTATACCAGCAGAGTGTGGTTGGTTCAATTCCTGCAACTGACAAGACATGACTGAAGTGCATGTGAACAAGGCACCTAACCCCCAATTGCTCCCGGGCACCATGGATATGGTTGCCCACTGTATTGGGCATGTCTGCAAACTGTCCCTAGTGTGTGTTCACTAGGGTGTGTGTATGTGCATTTTACTGCATGGATAGGTTATATGCAAACCCATCCATGGTTGCTGAAATCTCTAGCAGTGGCGCTTTTAGACCACAATCATGCTCCGTGCGTGTTTACTTAGTTGTAGTTGGGTCAATGATGTGATGCCTGAATTTTCTGTCCAACTGCATTTTCTTGTGTTGAAAAAAAATCTATACATAAAAAGATGTCATACATATGTAGTCTCTCTTATATATGAAAGTGCTTTAACTTTTCATAAAACAGTACCTAATTGCTATTTTTCTGTTATTCATGTGCCGTAGCTGCTGTTTTAAAATTACTATAAATCTATTCATCTTTATTTTCTGCCCCATTTGGCATGATTTCCAAAGTGTTTTGTAGTCCTGTTCAAATTATTCTCAATTTTATTTACATCATAATATACAAACAAACTTTATAATTTTACCATTATGTTAATTTTAATGGAATATAAATGTGGTGCTACCATGAATACAGGACCGCTTTGGGACTTTTTTTTTTACCAATTTGCCAAGTACCCAAGGAAGCAGCAATCAGGGATGTAACTCTCTTTCAAATCTGGAAAAAAATAACCTTTTTAATGGCTAGTATGTAGTTGCCATGTTTGAATATCATGTGGTATGACCTCAAAATAATAATGAATATCGTTTTTAAAAAAATGTTATTTCTACAAATATATGTTTTAATTAAAATGTTCCTTTTGAGTTAAAAATGACTTTTTGTGGGAAGTGAGTTTATGGCCAATTCTATGCCTGTAAATTTGGATAGAATTTGAAAATGTAAGGTGGTGTGACCATTGCAGAGTGCTTACCACAGATACATGCTGTAGATTGGCAAATGTTGTGCTTTTATATTCAGTCGATGATTTATATACATACAAATGTATGTTGGCACTTTTTAAAAACGATTTTAGACAATTCCCTTGTTTTCACTCATTTTTCACCCTACTCATGTAGAGTATTATTACTTTGCACACACACATTTCATGATAGCCTCCCTCCATCCTCTTGTGCTGTGTGCGTGTGTGTGTGCTGCTCTCGGCCAGTCTGCTGATTCCTCTGCCATATGCAGATATGCTTTTCAGACAGGAAACAGTGAATAGACTTACAGAGACAGGTATGTGGATGACGTGTTGATTAGAAACAGATATCGAAGTGCAGTGTACGGTTGTGTGTGGAGCTGGACATAAAGGTGAAAAGTGAAGAAAAAAAAGGATTTGAGATCCTTCCCAGAGACTTAACCAGTCTATGAAAAGAATAACACATGTTTTATATTACTTGTACACTATTTATTATCGCTCTAACATGACTATAAGACTTTCTGTCTAATAGTCAATTTGTAACTGAAAAACACAGCCATAAAAAACATGTTTTTACCATAAAAATGACCACTACCTATGACTTAATAGTTATAATAGTATTGTGTCCCACTGTATCTTTTACAGTAGTGAGATGGAGAAGGACGAGTTAATGGCTTTCATCCGATGTTAATCTCAGAAGAGTCAACATGTGGATGAAACTCAACACAAAGAAGAATATTTCTTCTGGCAGCTAATGAAGCTGTTCTGTAGCCATAACAAAGTGAGTGTTGTAGCTCGTTATCTGATTGTTTACATAGAAATATACATGTGGTACAGATGCATGTTAAATATATGTTTTTTAGAGAAACTCTTGATGGCTGAAGTTGCTCTGTGCCTCTTCAAGGGCTACAGAAGTGTGAGGAAGCACTTTTGTGCTTTGCGCTGTGTATTGTAATTGTGTATTTCTGCATTGGTGTTAATATGACGATTCCTTCTCCAGTTCACATGTGCTAATACCAGGGAAGACTGGTGCCTTCCACTGGCACTGCTTTTATGATCCAGCTTCCCAGAGCGTGATCAAATTTGGGGATGATCTTGGTATGGAAAAGCTCCACAGTAACAATATGTTTCTCTTGTAACTTTATTTATTTAGTATATCTGAATTTAGTTTTGTAGACACCAACATTTGTCTTTCTCTTCGCAGCCAACAAAGGACAAACCTTTGCATCACATATTTGCTATGTGGTGGCACAGGTGGGGCTGGGTACATACAGTGACTCCAGCTTCAATGTCATTGGATGCAACAGGTATTTAGTGCATACATGTGCTTGTGTGTGATTCTTTTCCTTTACTCACAACTAAGACATTTTTCTCTTTAGCACTGATTCAGCATTAAGGAATAAAGACATCAGAGGAGCTATCAAAAGAGCAGAGGTTTATGAATACATTCTGTTCGTGACCTCAGGGCTCCTCCAGCCACAATTCCAGAATTATTCGTAAAATAAATTTCCCATGTCAAATTTGAGACAGGAATTATCGTACCGATAGCCAATATCTCTGTCTGTCTTAGCAGTACAAGTTGTTTCATGCTAGCATGCTAGCCAAGTAAGGACTTTCGAATGCAGCTCTTGAGAACTGCAAAACGGTCGCTCAAGTGATCATCAAGTCCTCCTTAACCATAAACATGTCTTGGTGCTTAAAATTGTCCAGGTAAATATAATAACATTGTAATTATTTTCCAGGGTTTAAATTCAGCGTATTGTTCCCATCACCAGTTTACATTTCCTGTCTGTCTTGTAGATGTCTGATGACACTGGCATGTTGGAGCCAAAGGAACCCGATTGGCTGCAAGGTCTTCGCCAGATGCTTGGAGGCAGAGGACAGCAGGAGAACAAGATGGAGCCCTACTGTACAGAGAGTGAGAATCCACCTCGTAGACAAAAACTATTGTAAACATTTCAGACTGTTATACAGGCTCTCTTTCCTCATTGAAATGAAATGAATGACGGTCTGCTCAAGGCATAGGTTTAGTCTATGCCGGAGTTTGTCTGGCAGATGGGAAAAAGGTAAGACACCTGCATGTGTATATTTAATTGTCATTAATCAACATAATATAGGAAATAGACTATGTCAGATGTACTGACTGCTTAGCTATGCTTTGTTTATGTCATCAGGTCGCTATTAAATACATGAAGAAGTCAGTCTATGACGGGCAAATGACCCTTGTAAGTAAACATACTTTACAGATGAATATTAAAAAACCATTCCAGCTCGCAGTTGCACCAAAGCAATGCTAACACAAGTTGTTGTTGTCATTTTAGCCTGGAGAAATACGCAGCTTGCCAGTAGAGGTAGCACTGATGAGAATGGTGTCAGCCGCCTTGCTGTGAGAATATAGTAGAGCTACTGGAGTGGTTCGAGACACCCAGTTGCTTCATCTTGGTTCTGGAAAGACCCAGCCCCTGCATGGACCTGCAGAGTTTATCCATCAGGTGTCAACTGCCTGAGTCACTCGCTCAACATATCATGTGGCAGGTGGCTCAGGCTGTTGGTCACTGTTTCGAACGCAGAGTTTTCCATCGTGACATCAAACCGGGGGATCTGCTCATCAATGCGGAGACTCTTCAGGTCAAACTGATAGATTTTGGCTGTGGTGATGTGCTATACGATTCCCATTATGAGCAAATAGCAGGTAGGTGCACAATACATACAGCACAGAATCCATCAGAATGCACTGGAGAAGAGGTTTTCCAGACAGCTGCTATGTTTTCACTCAGGAACAAAGATTTACTGGCCACCCGAGTGGACAATGGAAGGACAGTATTTGGCACATCCCGCTACCATCTGGGGTCTGGGCTTGCTCCTGTCAGACATGATTTTGGGAAACTCCACCTAGCTTCCTCCTAACCTGTCTGAAGGTGAGAAAATACAAAAGCATCACATTTATACCTGTATGATAAAACCATAAAACTTGCACAGTTAAATGAATTGAAACCTGAAAAATTGAAAGACTGAATGCACACACAGAATGTAAACATCTGATCCTGTGGTGCCTTGTGGAAGACCCTGCAATCGGGCAACTTTAGAGGACATCATCAACCATGAGTGGTTTTACGCGATACATCAGGACAATTTGTATGTAAAGTCGCATTTACTACTTAGCTTTTCATAGGCGTTTTATAGTCATCTGTACACGTTCCTCAATTGATTTCTATCTAAGCTCATCTTTTAAATTATATCAGGCCCCATCTGACAGCAACACCTGATGAAAACACCAATGTAGAATTGTGTGAAGTCAAAAGATGATTCTTTAACAAGTTCTAAGAACCAAAGAACACAATCCATAACCAATAAATGACATTTTGTAATTAAGAAAGCTGTCATTAATATTTAGAGTTATAAACACAGGTTTGTAAACAGACTATTTCTGTATTTAATTGTCTACATTAAGTTTAATATTCTTGAAGAATCAGTTCTTGCTTTGTTGCGGCTTTTCTCAGTTGCGCTTCTCTCAGTATCACTGTCGCCTCCAGAAGTTTCTCACTTTTCCCACTCTGACATGGTAAAGACTGTTAATATATATATATATATATTACATTCAGGGTTGACAGTGTGTTGTTTGAGACACAGCCTCACTGGCTAACGTTACTGTTAGTCTTATCACAGTCAAGCAAGTAGCGGAAATATTTTACAATGCATCTACTGTAATTTATTTTCACAGTATTTTACTGTATATTGAATTACGGTATACAACAGTAAAATAACTATTTTGTGGTAATTATACAGTGCACGAACTGTAATTTTACAACTGATTTAGCCATCAAGCTAGGGAGCTAGCTTCAAACTTCTTCGCTAATTTAGTAACTTGAATGAAAAAGACATAATTATCAACATCTAAAATCTTAAAAGTTTATTAATTACGCAGACAAAACAATCCCAGACAGATATCAGAGGATAAGCAACGTTAGCAGCTAGCTAGCTCCTTGTTTTAAATTCACCTCAACGACGCCATGCGGTACAAACGCCCCAGTCGCATATGAGTCGGCTCATGACGATTCCTTCAGGAGAACGATGGATGTCAGCTCTGGCCTGGGAGTTTGTTAATTGGCTAATACACACTTCATGCACTGACATGAGATGTATGACAGTCTACAGAGCAAAGAGGCTAGAATAGTGTGCGAATGGTGGAGTCGCGTTCAAATGATTCAACTCACCGCATCACAACTAATTCTGCAAAAACACGTTATTTTTCCGTCAAAATGAGTATAAGCCTTTTAAGCAGTTAAAAAAGTTTATTATACAAACCTAAAGCTTACCCTACATTTATACAGTACCATGTACATTTTTTGTTGAGGTGAGATGTCGCATATTTCCACAGCTTGACAGAAAATATTGCATTATGCTGATAAATTAACAGGTATCTACTGTTACTGATTAACTGACCGCATTACTGTTAATTTACGTGCAAGAAATGTTTATTTAATGGTATTATACAGTTTTTATAGTGTAGCCTAGTTTTACATGATTTTAAATATTATGTAATGTCTTATTAGAAGAATGCTGGTGCAGACAGGGTAGTAAGGTAAGGTTTGTTTAGTATTACTTTGTCTGAAATATATATTTTATCAGAAGAACCCTAATTCAGAATTAGAAGAGACAGGAGAAAAAGCTGCAAAGTGTGAGTTGAGGTTTTAAAATTCTTATGAATGTAGTGGAATAAACCCAGAAATAAGCAGAATAAACAGAAATAATGCAATATTTTACCACCTTATCTACATACAAATCATCTTATAGCTAGCTAATATTCACACACACACAATATCAATGCACCTGATTACATACACGTCCACACACCACTGCCCTTCTTGCCAACACTCTCCAAACACTTTGTTTCAAGGTGTTAAAGTATCCTCCCTATAGTCCTGATCCTACCCCACCAGACAATCCCCTTTGTGGCCCTGAAAGAAGCTCTAAGAGGACAAAGATTCACATCTGACGAAGAAGTGAAGACAGCAGTGCATTAGTGGCTCGCAGCTCAGCCTAAAACATTTTAAATGAAGGAATATGAAAGCTTATTGACAGATGGACAAAGTGTATTGAAAGGCAGGGACATTAAGTCAAAATCATCTATTTGTATTTTCTGAAAGTTGATTAAAAGAAATTATACAGCCAGAGTCCAACAGACACATGGAGGACTGAACCCTAATTGAACCCAGATCCCTTGAGCTGAAGTCACCAAACTACACCAAATTTAAGTAATACCAAAAGTCAGAATAAGACACGTCTGTTCACTCACCACCATTTTTGTTAACACCTCCGGGCAGTTATTTTGAGCAATACAAGACCAATCTCCTATCTCTTTGAATGGGATGTCTATTACCAATAAAAATACATGTGTGAAATTGTAAAATCTGATGAAAAATATATATATAAAACAGTACGTCATCTGGGAACTTTTCGCGTACTGCTTGATGCATACTGCACATTTGGACACGCTAGTCACGCCCGCGCACTGTTTTCGCGTACTGTTCAGTACAGAAGTATGCGATTTCGGACGCAGCCTTACTCTTACTGATGCAGCGCGTGACAAGCCTCAACATGAATTACAGGTGAATTGCAGGGCCAAATTAGAATTTGCGTTAACAGCACAATTTTTTAATCGCGATAATTTGAGATCGTGTTCATGCGTTCTTATCGGCCTTAACTTCGA
>JAOVVF010000018.1:4134039-4150674 GCA_028565595.1 Duopalatinus emarginatus | reverse complement strand
GACAAATCAGCCATAACAATAAAACCAGTGACAGGTGAATAACATTAATTATCTCGTTACAGTGGCTGGGTTGTATTAGGTACCAAGTGAACAGTCAGATCTTAAAGTTGATGTGTTGAAACCAGGAAAAATGAGCAGGATCTGAGTGAATCAACCGGGACCAAATTGGAATGGCTAGGCAACTGGGACAAAGCATTTTCATAACAGCAGGTCTTGTGGGTTGTGTTTGCATTATACATTGGTTAGTAACTACCAAAAGTGGTCCAAGAAAGGGCAAGTGGTGAACCATAAACCAGATGTTTGTGGGGAGTGTAAATGCTAGCCTGCTAACTCCGACCCCTTCAGAAGATCCACAGAAGGATCTGTTGCTAATCTCATGGTCCCAGATACCTCAGGAAGTCTGTGGCGCATCAGGTCAACCCTGTTTTAAAGTGACTGACCTACTGTGCTTGCACACACAGGAATCTGATCTACACATTTAACCCACTTGTGCAGGGAAACACACACTAGGGGGCAGTGAATACACTAGACAGTTTCCTAACTTTGAGCCATGGCAGCACTGGCACCTGGTTGTAATGTTATGGCTGATTGGGGTCTTTTGTGATATAAAGTAGCACACAACTGTAATATTTTTGAGTGAGTTTTAGCTTAAACAGCAGCAGGTCTAAAACTAGGTAAGCCATTTAGCGGTGATGGTAAACGTGCACTGTGACATGTTGTAGTTGGAGTCGCCCTTCTCCTTTGTTTTTGAGACATTTACAGCGTCCCACAATGTCCTGAAATCGGTGTCCTTTTTCTGTTACAGAACTCGTGCGGATGGTCATGAACGGTTGAAGATAAAGAAATCAGCAATTTCTCTGTCTCTCTTTATGCTTTTGTCTATTTTTGTTCATTCATTGATTTCATTCCTCTCCACGTCATTTGCTTTTCGATTCCGCACTTTTTGCACTCGTTTGTTTTTATTTTTAAAAGTGCCTTTATCTTCCCCAGTTAAGATCCCACATGGCCTCATCACTAGTGCCTGCGAAGCGCAGTGATGTCGAAAGCACATAGCTGCATGAAGGAGAACCCTCTGCAATAAAACCTCTTTGTGCGGCACAGGTCCATGTAGTAACATCATCTTAGATGCTCTATTATGCAGTCAATCCTCAGGCGCTTTAACGATGGACAGGGCTTTATAGCATCTTCCTTTAGCTGCCTCGTACAACAAGGGGGCAAGTTTATGCAGAAAACCCTGACATCTGAACTCAAAGGTCATGTTTCAGTTTTGTTTTCCTTTTTAATGTCTGGGCCTAAAATAAAATACATTTAAAAATATGGTTTCTTTGCTTTTTAGTTGTATTTTTCTGTGCACATTTTTACCCCCTCAGGTCCGATATATGCTTTAAACTGAATCTCGATTAATATTTAACAGCTGACTACATGAATTTAAGTAGTAGTTTAAGAAAAACTGTTCATTAGTGTACCAGTGTCAGGACTTTTTTTTTTTTCCGGTCATGTAGAAACCGAACATGCTGCATTAAAGACTGAACTGCGGAACACATACTTCATAGATAGATGGCACCATAGTCACATTTACCTTATTCCATTATGGAGGGGTTATTTTAACTACGGAGATCAATGTCCATTTTCTCCTAGCTACAGGTATGTACATGCGTACTGCATCAGTAAAGTAGAATGTAAAATTTAATTTTATTCTCATAGCAATGTTTGCAGTAATGATTTCCCCAAGGACTCTTAACAGCCAGTATTAACTTAGCCATCTGTAAGGAAACCAGGGATGACCACCAAAGAGCTTAGGAGGAAGAAACCTTGGGAGAAACCAAGACCTGAATAGGGCTAGTCAATCCTTCTTTGGCCATACTGTCACAAAAAAGGTAGTCTACAAGTTCCTATTTGGATTTGTTTTTGATTGTAACACAGCATGACATTATATA
Organism: Duopalatinus emarginatus; assembly: GCA_028565595.1. Taxonomy (NCBI): domain Eukaryota; kingdom Metazoa; phylum Chordata; class Actinopteri; order Siluriformes; family Pimelodidae; genus Duopalatinus; species Duopalatinus emarginatus. Next base: position 4,148,737 of record JAOVVF010000018.1, on the reverse strand, counting down.
TTTACAGTTCCCAGGTAAGGGAAGACTTCTCCTTATCAGCAGGTAATCAGTGAAGTTTAAGCAGGAGCAACAGGACAGGTGCTTGATACAGAAGCATAAGGTAGAGGCAAATCTGTTTAATATGTTCGAGGGACATATGCATAACTTTTAAGGTGATCCGAGTAAAATAGTGCTCAGGGGGTTGTAATTACCGACTATAAGGAAAAAGGCTGTGGGCTTCAGTCATGAAGGGACTTGGGTACACCAGCAGCTGTCAGTCAGTCATTTTCTCATCCGCTTTGTTTGTCAGGGTGGCAGTTTGTTTAGAGCCCACCTGGAGTCATTGGTCACACGGCAGGAATGGACAGGGTACCACATAATCACACACCCATTGACTCACAACCAGCAACTGTTTAGTCAATCATTAAAATAATAATAACAATTTAAGGACTCAGAAAGCATATCTCGGTTCTGTACAGCTGTGCCTGTGGTTTTTCCTTTAACCTGATAGGATGTCAACTGTATTCTGTATTAAATTACACGTAGGTGTAGACTTAAACCAAAAAGGAAGGTGTGCCTTTAAGCTTAAGTATGGGCAGGAAGCTGTTTAAAGGTTGTGGTACAGATAAGAAATTTTCATATATAATCTGGAGCGGTCTGAAATGTGCTAGCGTTGTTTACAGACAAATGTCAACACGTTTACTCCTTTAAAATACACTGAAGTACCAGAAAAAACTGGTACACCAGTCTAATACCAGGCTATGGACTCCATGTGCTTGCAGAAATGTGTAGGCATTGTCCTGTTAAAAGAAGACAAACCCTTCAGAATGAATGTAGAACATAAATGGGGGTAACTCGTCAGAAAGGAGAGATACACAGTGTTCACCTGTGAGCCGTTTGTAGATGTACCAGAAGTCCCATGAAACGCCTGTTAACCAAACACAAAAGTGTATAAATATAATAAGATTTTTACTAATTATACAGTTTCATAGGTGCATCAGTGGTACAGAGTGTCTTAAAATGAAAGAAACATCTATATGAAAGGAAACCAATTTAGCAGATAGTGATCCCATTTTTGGACCCAAGTTGTGAAGGAAACCTGTCAGGTCGTGTTACCAACATGGCACCCATTGGCTTGGATCACTGTCTGCCAAACCGTTGTCATTTCAGACGAGTGTTTCCTTGCTTTTGAGACACGCCGAATTATTCCTCTTGCTCATCTGAGCTGTCTAATTGTTTTCCATACCCACAAGGTGAAACAATTTTAGCCTCCACACAAAATGACAAGAATACCAATATTAAAGAAAAACCAAAATCCACCCAGGAGCCATGCACCACATCATAAAGCATTATTACTGTAGCTGCAATAAGGTGTATTGATAATTGTAGGAAGCATGCTGCACATAATTATCATGCACCGATTTCCCTAAATGCTGTTTATTGTTCTGAGACTTGTTGCAGCTAAGGGAACAGACACCATTACACTAGATTAAACCTTCAGAGGCAGTACTGTATATAGTATATTCTATGTGATAATGAATGATAACAGTTTTGTTCAGGGTGGTCAGCAGCACAATAGCTCAATGTCCTCTGGGTCCTTTGTGTTCTGATTAGGAAATACTCGTTTTAGTAACAGAAAGGCTGATTACAAGATTACAGCTCTGAAAAAGTAAGAGAGCGAGAGAGAGACAGAGGAATGGTCCCTCAGAGGCAGATTAAACAGATAAGTACACAATAGTGGCAGAAAAACTGGTAGACCAGTCTAATACTCGGTAGGTTCCCCCACAAGAGCACAGGACTGCAGAAATAAGACAGGACATGGATCTGTTGACTTGGGTTGGAATGACAAAACCCCAAACTCCGACAAGTGTTCCTCTAACAAAAAATTGCCATGTCTAGACGTGTGTAGTGGTGCGTTATCCTGTTAGAAGAGATCAGAATAAATACAGGACATGAACAGGTGTAACTTATTCAAAAAGACAAGCTGAACCTACTGGGCCTGAACACTTCCCTCTGCAATTGGATTTTGGACTTCCCGACTGGTAGACCTTAGTCAGTCTTGATCGGACGAAACACCTCTATCACCACTGCACAGACTACCACTGGGTCCCCACAGGGCTGTGTGCTCAGTCCATTGCTGTTCACTTTGCTGACTCATGACTCAGCTCAAATCACATCATCAAGTTTGACTGTGGTGGGTCTCATTAGCAAGAATGACGAGTCAGCATACAGAAAGAAAGTTCAACAGTTAACTAACTGGTGTAGAACCAACAACCTGTCTCTGAATGTAGACAAGACCAGAGATAGTTTCTGACACTCTCCACTTCACATCGACGGCTCTGCTTTGGAGATCATCACGAGCACCAAGTTCCTTGGAGTTCATCTGGCAGAGGATCTCACCTGGTCCCTCAACACCAATACCATAACCAAGAAAGCCCAGCAGCGTCTCAACTTCTTGCTGAGGAAGGCTCATCTCCCATCCTTCCCACATTCTACAGAGGAACCATCAAGAGCATCCTGAACAGCTCTCACTGTCTGGTTTGGGAACTGCACCATATCAGAACGCAGGTCCCTGTGGCAAGTAGTGAGGACAGCTGAGAAGATCATGAGTGTCTCTCTCCCCACCATCACAGACATTCACACAACATGCTGCATCTGCAAAGCAACCAGCATTGTGGATGACCACACACACCTCTTATACACACTCTTCACCCTCATACCGTGTGGAAAAAGGTACAGAAGCATCTGTGCCTCACATCCAGACTGTGTAAAAGTTTCTTTCCCCAAACTATCAGACTCCTCAACAATCAACAAGAGGCTGGTATGAACAAATACACATATCAGTGACTGGACTGAACACACACACACACATACACACATCCTCACCTTTTAAAAACTACTGCTAATGTTCTACCAACTGGATAACATTAGTACTGCTGCTAAAATTCAGTACAGTGTTTACAGTGCCTTCTGTTGTTGTTGTACTGTGTAGTCTATTGTTCTATGTCCTGGAGGAACCACCTGACTTGACTTGAAAAGGAGGCACGCATAGCGTTCAGCCGCCCAAGACGTATGTAGAATAGGGGTGCTGAAAAAAATCGATTCTTTAAAGGATCGCGATTCCTAGTCCTGACGATTCTGAATCGATTCAAAATGCCCAATTTTTTTTTTAATTTTTGGGATTTTAAAGCACTTTTAAGTTTTATTTTTTGCCGCTCCTACTCCCGTGCATACTGCATATCGCATTACGTATTCACTCGGCCACCATACAGCAATCTAGGAATGGAGGCCACTAGCATGGAGTCAATTGAGGCAAAATAATACAAAATATAAATGCAGTAATGCACTATAATTGGTAGAATAAGTCTGTATTTTATTTTCAGTTAAAGGTTAATGCATTTTGGTAGACTGAAGTCTATGTTTACTTTTGTATTTATATATTTTAAGTTATTTGTTCATTGATAGATTTTATTTATTTAAGAAAAAGCCAGGCAGTTAAACTAACCCAATACTGGTCATTTAATTTACAGAGTTTTATCACAGTAGTATTTTTGGTATAAATATAAAATGATGCAAAAAGATTTAATACAGTAAGGAACTTAAAATTTTGTTTTAAATAAATGTTCTATTTGTTTACATTGTCTTTTCGTCTTGTCAATCACATAATTTAAACAAAATTTATATACCATATTAATAAAAAAATCATTACTGAATCAAATTGTGACCCCAAAAATCGGAACTGGGGGACACTGAGAGATTCGCACCCCTAATGAAGACGTATAAGAGGACCCATGGAATGGCCATTATACCATTATGAAGCTTCCGTAGATATCTGTCACTTTATATATGCATTGGCAGACGCAACCAATGACATGCATAAGCGTCATTGCTGTGTGTTTTGCATAGACTCGTCTGTACCAGTTCTGGAACCTCGGTGTAAATCTTTTCCAGGAATTAAAATGTGGGAAAGATATGAGGGCTATATCAATGTCCTTAATCTGTAACTTCTCAGTAAAAAAAATAAAAAAAATAAACGTGTTTTCTTTCTCCGAGTGTATAACGTTAGGTTTAAAATGAGTGTTCAGTGTGAAGGTCAGACTTCAAATTATAAATAAGAAGTTCTATACAGCACATTTATAATCCTTCAGTGGGAGGTAAACCCAGATAGAAACCATCATCAGTCTTACTTAAAAAAAAAAGTTGTGTGGCTGACACAAACTAGTCTCTCAATGATACGAGGCTATTCATCTTCTCTGTATGTGTAGCTTTAAAATAAACTGGATTCAGAGAAATGCCACTTTTCCTATTACGGATGAGAAAAAGAGGGTGAGCTTTATACCAACAGTGCTGTTTAATTTTCTTTTGTGATTGGTCAGAAGGTGTTGATTAGTTTTCTCGAACATCTGCCAGGTTCACATTAAAGCACTTGTTCTGATATGTTCTCATTTCTATAGTAACAACTTGCACACAAGAGCGACGGTGAACTTGTACTTAAACAAGGACAGCATTCTGACACACTGCATTCATCTTGATTGTCCACCTCTCTGGTTTAGTGTCCACATCCACCCAAAGCCTCGCCACTTCCATCAATAGTAATGGGACTTTGGGGATGAAAGGAGGCACAGGGCTTAAATCATCCGAGCTTTTTTTTCCTGCTCACGTTGAACCACAGATGGTTGTGTTGGCGCAAGTCTTTCACCAAGGCTAAATATCTGTCATTGTGTCTAAATTATTGTTGTATGAGTTGTCTGAGCTGGTCGGCTGTTCGTTATATGACCAAATGTTTATGGACACCCAACCATCACACCGATATATGTTTTTTAATTTCCTGTTTCAGATTTAGATCCTGTTTTGCCTGTCTACTATCCTCCACTCTTCTAGGAAGGTTTGCCACTGGATATTTGAAGCATGGGTGCAGGAATTTGGGTTCACTCAACTACAAGACCATTAATGAGGTCATGCACTAATAATAGGTGAGAAGATCTGAGTGCGGTTGAAGTCTGTTGAAACACACCAGTAAACACACACTTGCCCAGAGTGGGGGGCAGCCTCAAACCACAGTGCCCAGGGAGCAGTTGGGGGAGTTAGGTGCTCAAGGGCACCTCAGTCGTGTCTTGTCTGGTCGGAGATTAAACTCGGGACCTTCCGATCACGAGACCGGGACCCTAAGCACTAGGCCATGACTGCCCCACTGCCATTAGCACATGCATCTGAAAGCCACCAATAGGAGAATTTGAAAGTGAACTATTTTGCCTACTGTGTTTGCACACATAGAAATGTGACGTCCGCATTTAACCCATCCATGCAGTAAAACACACACACACACCAGTGAACACTAGGGGGCAGTGAACACACTAGCCTGGAGCGGGGGGCAGCCCCAAACCATGGCACCCAGGGAGCGGTTGGGGGGGTTAGGTGCCTTGCTTAAGGGCACTTCAGTCATGTCTTGCCCTGGGCGGGGATCCAACCCATGACCTTCTGGTCACGAGACGGGTTCCCTAACCACTAGGCCACGGCTGCCTTTTGGATCAGGATGAGAGAAAACTCATGGGACAGATAGAAATGTAAAATATTTAAAACTCAAAACAACCATATATTTGATTGATTGATTTTCTCTAACCACAGGTCTATGGTTAAAAGACCTTTACCACATAATTCACACGTTATGTTATTGGGATTGTCTCATATGGTTTAACAAGTAATAATCCTAATGACCAGTGACCAGTGAAATCACACTGTATATAAAATTACCTTTACTCACTGCCTCTAGGTTCGAGAGTGATTCACTTAAGGTTTGAACACTTGTTTGTGTAGCTCAGATCTGAAATTCCTCTATAATATTTCAAATCTGAGCTTCTAAACCCTGGTATTAAAGGATTTTATGTGGTCTTTAGTTCTGAATTCGGATGACTGTAGTTTTTGTTCAAGCAGAAGATTGCAGGCTGTTGATTTCTAGAAAACTGAACCCTGAGCTGTGGATTAGACTTTTTTTTTGGTTAAAACATTTTGGATAAATTGGACGAAATAAATTCTTGGGAAATGTGATCTGGAACTAATGATCACAGCTGAAATCATTAATTTAATTATTTTTTTAAAGGTTGCTTTACAATGTATTTTTTTGTTATTTTAGATTATTGCAGCTGTGATACTTGGGTTCATACACCAATCAGCCAATACATTAAAACCAGGCAAAGTGAATAACCTTGATTATCTCATTATAATGGCACCTGTCAAGGGACTGGATATATTAGGTGATGTAAACGTCCAGTTTTCGCAGTTGATTTGTTGGAAGAAGGAAAAATGGGCATGTGTAAAAATCTGAATGACTTTAACAAGGACCAAAATGTGATGAGCATCTCTAAAATTGTCTCTAAAATGTCTTAAGGAGTGCTCTCAGTATACAGTGGTTAGTATATTCTAAAAGTGGTCCAAGGAAGGACCACCAGGAACCAGAAACAGGGTCATAGGGCACACAAGTCTCACTGATGTGGATCAGGGAAGAAGGCTAGACTGTCTGGTTCGATCCCATTTAAGATTCACAGAAGGTCCATGCCTCGATGGGTCGGAGCAGATTTAGGAGCTGTTTAGGCAGGCAGTTGTTAATGTTATGGCTGATCGGTGTGAATTCCGTCATAAAATACACCAGCGTTATTTTTAGATATGTAGATATTTCGCAGTTTTGACTGCAAACCTTTTTTTTTTTTTACTATTTCTGAGACTTTCATGTTGCTGTCAGAGTGGGCATTAAAATTTATCCTGCTCAGACATGAATCTGCTTTGTTCATGCACAAACGGAGCATGACCGAGCGTCTGCTCTGGCGATGATGTAATTATTTTACAAGGTGTAGTCACAAATTAATACACTGAACCCACATTGAAACCATGTTTTTATGTTCTTCTCTCCTCGAGGCCACAGATAATAAGAACGTAACAACAGAACATAATAATTGGTGTGAGACGTAGCTTGTGGTCACAAGAAACGTGCCTTTTGGCCCTAAACATTTTATTAAAAATAACCACCATGTCTCTTCATGATCTCTTTAAAACTGATCAGTTAATGACTTTGCAGTATTGAAGGATTTATGATCAGGCGTTAAATCTGTAAGCACAATCCTGCGATTGTGCTTCCAACTTTCGGTAGTCGAAAATAAGATTATAGTGCGGGTTTGTTTGGGTGTATGCCACAACTGAAATATCAGCTCTAGATCGTGTGATGCATTGTGTAGCGAGAGCAGCCCCTCAACAGCTCGCTGACCTTTTCCTCATCTCCACACAACCAGTCAAAACTATGCCCCCTCATTAGATAGTGCGGCTAATGCTATTTGTGTGGGTGAAGGTAAGGCGCCAGGTATCATACCAAATGGTGAATAGATCCTCTACTAATTACTGAATTCATTTGGGCGGGGAGGGGGCTAGGGGCCTAGGGGGATAAGGGGGTGTCTGCGTGCAGCTTTGGGCAGCCGTACGCATGTGTGAAGGCGTCAGAGGTAAGTGAAGTGTATTGATTATTTTAATCCTCCTATTTGTGAGTCTGTGATCCTCGTGGCTCTGCATTCGACAGGGGAATCGCTAATGGGCCTCGGCGCAGACTGTCTCAGACCTCTCCCGGTCCAATTAACTTTCAACTGGAGTCTAGCAAGAGAGAGCGGGGAGGCTGGATCCACACACACACACTGCGATCCCCCACAGGCACCAAGTTCAGAATGTCATTACTGCTCGCTCTTAATTAAAGATTTCTCCCTTCTTTTTAACACTGTCACAGGTAGTGGCAAAGTTTCCACTGTTGTCTGCTGTTTTTTTTTTTTTTTTATAGAGTCCAATTTTTTAAAAAATAAATAAATAAATAGAAAAGCCCCACAGTGACAGTGGTTTTTGTTCATAAGCTCATAATGAGGTATTGACAGATGTGCACAGCCTTACTGAATTCACTTCCTAACATTAACACAAATATACAGTGAAGTGCAAGACAGACTGGTACAGACTATACTGGCTCCATAATGGGACAGGGTTTGTTTAGCTAGCATTCCATGGGACCCCTGGTACATCTACAAACATCTCTGAATGGTAAACCCTATGCATGTCTCCTTTCTGACTTCTCTGAACCCGTTCATGTCCTCCGTTCATTTTATGATGGGTTTGGCCTCCTCCAACAGGACAATGCACCACCACACACATCTAGAGACGCCAAATTATGGTTAGAGGAACACTCACCAAGTCACCAGATCTAAACGTTATAAAACAAATCTGGGATGTCCATGAAATGCGCTGTGGAACACAGAAATGTGGACCATTCTACAGGAAAGTGTGGTGTTTAGTGCATACCAAATATGATACAGTCTTACGCTCCTGTGGAGCCTGCGTCCGAAATGGTATACTTGAATACTACCTAGTAACTTGGACCGAGTATATACTATTTAACCGCTAATCTAGTATACACTTCTACTATGCGAGCTTGTAGTATGCACACCACCTCGGACGCACTCGATCCGCCATCTTACCGACAACCTTTTACCCAGGACGTCACACAACTAAAGTCCCAAACAATAATTATTTATAGTTTCAGTTGAAATTAACTTTAAATTGTTCGTAATAAAAAATGTTACCATAGCTCAGCCTACAAGGATAATGATAAACTCGCTCCGTCTCGTTTACAGTTCGCTCGCAGTGCATTATGGGATATGCCAGGCTTGGATAGTGTGCTGGTGGAGCATACTACAAAATCTCTCCTGACCTAATAGGACATCCAGGAACCTTTTACATACTACCTGATAGATACTAGGTACTCGGAGACACTACATTCTGTCACATACTAGATTCACATTCTAACTAGTATGGGAGTATGCCGTACTTAAGTGTTAGACTGGTGTAATAGGCACTTCAGTGTGTCTATGTGTATATAGATTATATAGTGAACACTTGGGGGATGCTGAAGTAGGAAAATGATCAAGGATGAGGTGTCGAGCTGTGTCACACTCTTATACTACAGCGTTTTATCATTCTAAACAGCACAAGTTTTAGATTTACATTCATTCTAAGCATTTTTGTTATTTTCTGAAATTCTTTACATCCTAACAGCAATTAATAAATCGTGACCACGTGACCAGAGTCTTCCACAAGGCTAGGTAGATATAGGTAGATTGCTAAAGCTAGCAGGCTAGTTGGTCAAAAATGGAAGAGGAAGTGAAGTCAAAAATGTGCTCATCCCCACAATACTCTTGTGAACTCGTTCTCTCGCAGCAGTCAGGTAGTGCACGTTTGTGTTGTTTCATGTGAGTTACTTTAGCAGGAGGGACCTGAAAGAGGATTTTTCAGTTGGATACTTTCAAAGTCTAGCATACTCTTGTTGGTTTGTCAAAAATCACATGCCCTAGCTTTAATGTCGTGGAACGTCTATATAATGCTAATTAGTTTTATTATAACAGCTATAAACAGTCTATGTATTACCTATATCACTGGGTCATACGTTGAGCTGAAGCCTATCCCAGTATTTACTGTGTGAAAGATGTGGAAACACCATGAACAGGTCACCAGTCCATTGCAGGGCAGACAAACAGACTCACACGCTCTCACCTAGGGGCAATTTAGTATCTCCAGCTCTCACCTTAATGCATATTTTTGGATTTTTTTTCTGTGGAGAAAAAAAACTGAAGAATCTGGAGGAACCCACACAGACACATGAAGAACATGAAAACTCCACATGGATTGTAAGTTCATTGCCTCGTTGAGGAATCAAGCCGAGGCTGTTGTAAGTGTGAGGTGACAGAGCTACCCAGTCCTCCACCACGTCACCCGCTCTAAAGTTCAAACCTCTCTGTCATAAAGACTTTCCCACGGTGTAAAACTTACCCAAGTACTTTACACTCAAGAGTCCTTGCATTAATTTTATATAATCTTTTCAGAAGCCTTTCCATAATACGGATTATAGGATTTTTTGTGTGAAATAACAACACCCTTTGTGTTTATTTTATATTATTAGCCTTAGATCATACAGCGTTCGAGCGCCTGTGGAGTTTTTACTATAGAAACCACAACGTATCAGAACGAGTGCATTAATATAAACCTGTGATCCAAAGTACAGCCACTGCAGTCAGCTAATTAAATAAATCACCACCTTCTGACCATAATTCTTTTTTTTACCTTGACTTCTGAACAAAGAGAAGAAAAGAGTCAGTGCTATTTACACGTTCTTTATTATAGAGCTATTTGATGGGGAGAAATGGAGCTTTACGGATGTCTTGATGCGTGTTTGCATTTTGTTATTTGTGCACATGGCTTGACTCGTCTCCTGCTGTTCCACTGTGCACAGAATTACTATAAGATTTACAGAATCCATGTTTTCTGATATGTAATGCAAATAACCCAGTTGAGTAGAATTGCAGAAACGTTGTACAATGAAGTCAGAAAAACTGGGACAAACGGGCCTATGCAAAATCCATAGGCTAGTGGTGGCTCCATAACGGTATGAGGTTTGTTTAGCTGGTATTTCATGGGACCCCTGGTACATCTACAAACATCCCTGATAGGTAAACACTGTGTATGCCTCCTTTCTGACGAGTTACACCCATTCATGTTCTGCATTTATTCAACAGGACAATGCACCACATTACGTCTAGAGACACGAAATTATGGTTAGAGGAACACTCGTCTGATTTTGAAGTTTTGCCACCAGACCTCAGCATTATGGAACACATCTGTGATACCATGCAATTCTCTGTGGAACAGAGAAATCATACACCTCAGAATACAACAGAATTGCGGACCGTTCTGCTAGGAAATATGGTGTTCATTACATACAGAATATTTCCACAAGCTTGAGAAGTCCATGCCCCGTGGGGGGCCTACCGAGTATTAGACTGGTGTACCAGTTTTTTTGGCACATTAGTGTATGTTGCAGAAAATTATTATTATTATTTCTGCTACAGATAAAACACTGTCCCACACACTCATACACTCTTTGCTCTAAATGTCAATGCTTAAATAAGTATTTATTCCAGAAAGTTCCAGTTAGTCTAACAAATATATACAATACAATATAATCAGAAAATTAAAAATAATTAATAGTAATTATTGGTATTAATGTTTTTTAATATATATATACTGGCACAATTTATTATCCAATTACAACTTGCTGCTAGTGTTGGACCTTTATTTTTTTTCCCAGATTTTATTTGCTTAGTGATTTAGCAGTCATTATCTTTTTTTTCGATTATCACATGACATGTTTAATGAAGCATGAACAGATACTTTCAGCAATAAAACCGTTTCATTTAATTTAAGATCAATTCACCTAATCACTATTAGCTTAAAAAGAAAACACCTTTTTAGACACAATCTTACATTTATACATTTTGGTCAAATTGCACTGTATTCAAGCATAGAGATAGAATATTACTACCCTAAGCTGGTAAATTATTGGTTTATTTCAGAGTAGGGTACCTAGACACATTGAAAATCCATGTTCACCCAGCTCAGGCATTGTGTGTTTGAATGCACACACCCATGCACACAGGCCGTATCTCCAATTCCACCCTGACAGCCAAAGCGCTCACTCTAAGTCAAATTAATTGAACCAAGGAACTTAGATTAATCACAGGCCCACAGTGGCGGTGTGTGTGTGTGCATACATATGTCATTGTATTGAATTCCTGTTGTGCCACGCTATCCAATCAGTCCTCTTGTTAGAGAAAACAAGACCATGGAAATCTTTTCCACCCAGCCTCGGCCGCGCGTCTGTAACGGCTTTGTCCGAGTCCAGGAGCGCGTGTTGGTCGGCGTATGAAGGGAACAGGATACTGAAGAGAGACGCGTGGAAAATGAGGCGACTTGTTAAACATTGACACGTGTACACCTAATGCTGAGACTGCTTTGGGAGAATAACACCCCAGTAGATATATTTCTATACATAATATCTATCATACACTTTTTTTGGGAAATTTGCATTCATATAAGTAGAGCATATTACCATCATTTGCATACACGTACAAACAACATGTCAGAAAAGAACCTGCTTAATGAAAGCAACACCCAGTCAGTGAAGCCCTTCTGCCTTCAACATCAAACCATGTGCACGTCCCTCATTTTAGGTCTGTTTAGAGAGAATGAGTGTGTGTTTGTGTGTGTGTGTGTTGAGCAGCATTGTGGGGTGAATGAGCGACAGGGATGATGGATAGTCAGTCAGGGTAGATTAGGAACCCGGAGAAGGTGCTGTATTTGTTGGTGTTCCCCCCGTGGACTTTCCCCCCGTCTAGCTGCACGCACACCTCGTCCCCTACGTCCAAATGCAGGATCACACTGTTAGAGGCGTAGTCATAATTCTGGTCTGCGTCCTGGGCGATGGCGCTGGCCCTCACCTGTCATACAGAGAGAAATAAGAGGCACGGTCAGGGGGGAAGGACAGAGAGAGACGCTCACACTTCGCTCTGTCATTGTCCTTACATGCACTTACCAGGGATAAACAAAATGACCATGTCTGGAAGACAGAACCGCGTAACACATCTGTATATGACGTATCATTTATTTTTTTTGTCATTTAACCTTAATAATAATAATAAGAAGAAGAATGTTTGATGATAGCAGTCACTGAAGTCACAGAAACTCCTACACACTCGCCTTCATCGAGAAATCCATATCAAACTATGTGGCTGAAGGTTTGTGCACACCTAAACATCACGTCTATATAATACACAAGTTTAAAATACCCACTCCAGATTCAGTCCCCTCAACTGTTATCATAATTTCCCATTAATAATTGGGCATTAGTGAGGCCTGGTGGAAGTTCCAATTCGTCCCAAAGGTGTTTACTGGGGTCAAGGTCAAGGTTGAGGTCGAGGCTCTGTGCAGACCATTTTGTTTCTTCCACACTGTTTCAACCACTCCAAGAATGTTCCCACAATCCTCGCATTATGCCCACGGTGGCGGCATGTTGTCCCCCTTGGGTTCGGTGAAGGAGGATTGTGAAGTAACAGCATTAATAAAATAATAAAACATTGTTTACACAAATGACAAAAGCAATAGTCAGTTTGTGTCCACAAACTTTTGGCCATATAGTGTATTTGTTGTAGAGATTTAAAATCGATAAACCATCCCTACCTCTTCACCAGTGTTCTGTGGCTGGAAGTAAATACTGTATATCTAACTTTTTATTCATTCATATTTATTAAGCACTTTATCCTGGTCAGGGTGAATCTGGAGACTGTTTCAGGAAAACTGGAAGAGAGGTATGGAATGCCAATCCATGTCAGGGACAGATATAAATATACACCTGGGGACGATTTAGTATGTGGGACATAACGGTGTGGTTTTTTTGCCAGTGGTTGAAAACAAACCACGAACAAACAAATAACAACAGAGACAGTAATCTGAGACACCAGGGACACTGGAGCTATGAGGCTGTAACGGTACATGGTATTATATTTATTTTTATTTTTTTTTTATTTATGCCCAGTAAATTGGCATATAACCAAAAGTGGTTCTAATTTTGTATGTATTATCACATGCTATACTTATTATTTCCCAGTGCGTGTTTTTAAATGATCTAAATAAATCCTATACACTGTTAATGTATCAGAAGCTCCTGGACAGCGATTCATGAATTATATCTACACCTGGTGTCTATCTGGTAGCTTCTGTTTTACATGTTCCTGCAAATTGGCTTTTCAATTGTGTTCCACGCTTTCCTCTCCTGTGTGGTTTTGTGGACTGCCTGCCAGCAAGGCCGGTGAAACGAAATAGATCGAGGCTACTTCCATACTCTCTGGTATCGATCTCTTGTAAAGCCGCTGCTCGTATGGTCCAACCTGTGGAATAAGGCTTTCTGCGGAGGTGTGTAAACACACACTGTATCTCTTTCCAGTATCGACCTGTTGAATTGAGAAACACATCCTGTGCCCGTCTTTCAGAGACTGCGCGCCACACGCGCCGACTTATTTAAATTCCGCATCGAGGATCTGCCGTATCGACTGGCAGGAGTGGATCTATTGTTTGTTAACATTTGAAATTGGGCTTAGTCATGTAGACACACAGACGTAGCATACACTTGAACAGACTCGACAATTAAGAAGGTTCAGAAAGCTCTGATACAATTGATAAGACATTGTCTTCGTTTGCCATGATATGATTAGACAATCTGTCTGACAATATGTAATTACATCCCGCACAGAGATTGTAAAAAAGGACCCTGAAGAGACACACCGACGTTAAACCGTTCACATAACTTCAAGCAGACTTGCTCTAATGACTGGTGGTTTTCTTACCATGAAATCATATCTAATCGTGTCCTAAATGCAACAACAGATGATTCCAACACCCTGAAGCGTTCTGCGGGAAATTTACAGAGTCTTATAAAAACGCTGTACCTGGATTCCAGACATCATTTGTCTAGCGCTTTGCTCAGTGACTAACTACAGTGTCACCATTCAATCTCTGTCGAGCTTTGCAGACAAGCTTCCCTAACAGGCTCTCTCTGGAAAAAATATATACCCAAGAGATAGCCGTTGGTAGAACTGCAGACCATACATCTTAGCCATTTTAAAGCACACACAGACGTTTTTATTTAACAACTGACTTTTTTTCAGTGACAAAATAACGGCATGTATTCGAAACATCTGGACTGAGTTTCCCTGATCGTTGCGACACATTGAAGTCATATCGTGCAATTTATTTAAACAAACTGGTAAATATTTAATATATCATAGTTAAATATTGGCCATCAATTATTTTG
>JAOVVF010000018.1:4122789-4133939 GCA_028565595.1 Duopalatinus emarginatus | reverse complement strand
CATATCGTGCAATTTATTTAAACAAACTGGTAAATATTTAATATATCATAGTTAAATATTGGCCATCAATTATTTTGTAATATTTATGAAACCATTCACAGTAAAGCGTCACTGACTGGTGAACACTGTGTGTCCCTCCTTTCTGATGAATCACACCCATTTATATCCTGCATTCGTTCTGACTGGTTTGGATTCTTCCAGTATGACAATATGCCGCCACACACGCCTAGAGATGCCAAATTATGGTTAGAGGAACACTCATCAGAGTTTGGGGTTTTGCCATTTACATTTTGCCAAGTCACAAGATATTAACGTTATCGTACACATCTGGTAGCTCATGCAACGTACTGTGGAAATCCTACACCTCAGAATACACCAAAATTGTGAACCGTTCGGAGGGAACTACGGTGTTCGTTGCCTACAAAGTATTTCCTTAGGCTCATGGAGTCCATTCCTCATCAGGAACCTACCAGATATTGGCCTAGTGTGCCACCAGTGTGGCATGTCATTCCAGATGTGTTCGATAATGTTGAGATCTGGTAGGAATGTCAAAACTCATCCGAACTTGTATAAGTGTTCCTTTAACCTCTAATCTAATTTGGTGTCTCTAGACATGTTTTGTCCTACTGAAGAAGGTAAACCAATCAGAATAAATAAATAAAGGACATAAACGGGTGTGACTCGTTAGAAAGGACACACACGTAACGTTCACCTGTCAGAGATGTGCAGCTAAACAAACCCCATGCCATAATGGAGCCACCACCAGCCTATGTATATATTTTGCACAGGCTCGTCTGCTACTTCAGTGTACTTTAGGCTAATCAAGATCCGTACTGTGATGAGAATATATTTAATTAGGAAGAAAAACTATTGTGAACTAACTTAGCCATTCACTAAATACCACTCCTTCTGCAGCGTACACATTCCTGAACTTTAAACACTGAGACTTGGCTAACTTCACATTCGCAGTAATAATGTAACAGACGCACTCTATTAGCACCGTGCCGCAGACTCTGGCTGCAAAACAGCTCGGTCAATAATTTGTAAATTGACTGGAGTGTGCTGGCAGTAAGTGACTTATCATTGAATACAGATTTTTTTTGTGTTTAATGTGTAGGAAATGAAAACAATGACATCTTAATAGACGGACTGTTTGCAAAACACAAACCATGAACATACATGAATCTGGGTCCAGTTTAAAAAATGGAAAAAAAAAACCCCAGAAGGGTTAAAATGCTGCCAGTGGAGACGCTCAATATAGAAAATGTGTCATTGGTGTGTGTGTTTGTGAGAGAGAGAGACAGTTAGAAAGAGAGAGAAAGAGACAGAGATTGTCTGGCTTCTTCATCTTATCGACGTCAAGAGTATGTCATTGCACTCATTAAGACTGTCGAACAGTGAAAAGGGCCCCTCTCTCCCTCAGGCATACTTCCACGCTCAATACCAAAATGCAAGTGGTCACATTAATTAGCCAACACCCAGCGCTGAACATTTAAGCCTGTTTCTGCGCCCTCATTGATTACCACTCTGTATTTTCGGGATGGGTTGTGTGCTTTGGACCAGCAGCAGGCATCGAGATCAACTATCCTCGGGGCGAAACACACTTTTGTTCATTTGGTGTGTTCCGGCGTTTATCAAATATAAGTGAAATGTTGGGTAGCGGTGGTGGTGGGGGTGTGTGTGTGAGCGAGCGGGAGATGTTTCGGGATTACTGTGGACTGGAGCGGAGATGGATATTGACACAGGAGCGAGCTGCTTGTGAAACACCACACTGACTTGATCTCGGCTCTGGCTGTGAGCAAGGACCCTCGGGCCTGCCGGGGGCTTGTTCTGCCAGCGCCTTTCATTACAGGGGCACCATTAAACGAAAGAGAGGGAGGGAGGGAGGGAGGGAGGTGGGGAAGGGTGAGAAAGAGGGGCGCAGCTGCATTGGCATTTTACACACAAGCAGAGATGTGAAGCAAGAGGCAGACAACAGACAAGGCGATGGAAGACAGAGAGAGACAGAGAGAGGGAGAGAGAGAGAAAGAGAGAGAGAGAGAGAGAGAGAGAAAGAGAGAGGCGAGAAGACCAGGAGGGGGTAGGGATAACAGACTGATCAAGCGAGGCTATTTTGTAAGACCAAAGAGATGTGAGGGTATATGAAGTCTTGTTTTTATCAGTTGCTGCTGTGCTCCAGTGGTAATAAAACTGACAGGATTCATTCCGTGTGATATACAGGCCTCTTAGAGCGGAGACAATGGAAAACTAGCTCTTAAACTTACCTAAGGGACCAAGTGCATAGCAGCGGAGGGAAAAGGGAAGCCAAAGGGTTGGAAATGGAACATTTATTGAATAGCTTTGCTGTCCCCATGGGGTGTACAAGATTAAAGCGAGACAAGCAATCACTTGACTTGTACATAGAATTATGGTTTAATTGGGCTGCTGTGTTATATTTATGGATCAGCAATATACCATCCGCAAGACATCATGGCTACTTATATAGTAAATGACTGTGGTCAGCATTACAAATTGTGCATAGGGATAATCAGATGGAATGAACCAACACTCCTAGATCATTATCAGGTCTTCATTCATTAGTGTGATTCCCGGCGAATATATTCGGCCATTACAGAATGTCAACTCGCCACAGCCACTCATTATACCTCAACTGTATCATGTCTGTGACGCTGCTTGAGGAGACATTTATTACAGTCATTAACAGACAGGCGATGGCATTTATTACACTAGAGTGCAAGAAAGCTTGACCTTTTGGTGGTCTATTAAAGGAGTGTATGACAGTGGGTGAAAAAAAAACGAATGGTTAAATGAAAGAGGATAAAATGCGTATTAGTCCGCTTTATTCTCTGGATTCTGAGATACATAGCAGAGCCACGGGACTATGAATTAAAAGATTAACAGCACCGGGGAAGTTAATGATGAGGATGAAAAAAAATGGTCCTGTTTAGCCAGAGATGATATATAACCCTGCTGGCGTATTGTGAATCAAATCGACATTAGCATTAAGAAAGAGATGCTGGAAAAAAAAAACATCTCATTATTCTGACCATGCCAGAACAATAAAGATGCCACCTCTAACGCTTGTGCTTCTGTCTCCACTGAACAAATCTTTTCATGTTTCCACATCTTTCATCTGCTGTTACTCCGTCATCAGAGAGCAGACTTCAAATAGTAGTTATGTAACCTCTGCATGAGAATGACCACAGATGGTAAAACTGTCCCGACTAGATAAAAGAGGAAACAAGTGAAAAATGCACAAGTAAATCTGACCGGATGTATCGTATGTATTTGATTAGGAAGCGTTACACATGAGCAAGCAAAAGAGGCAGAACTGAAGTGATATTTTTTGCAGTACTAACTATCTATGTTCCCCTAATACGTGCTAATTAATTCACTTCAGCTGCAGCTGCTGCTGAGATACAGCAAACAAATGAGCAGGAAATGTTTTTCAGTATGCGACCACCAACACAGCAGCTTCTTCCATCACAGTCATACTGTATCCTCAGCATGCAGTTATAATTATAAAATATCTCAAGCGTATGCTTGCCCGTGACGTTTACACCCTTGTCCATCAATACTGTTTACATTTCGACCAGAGTCAAACTGTGACCAATACGCTGATTCTGGTCTCGTAACTTATGCCCCGTCTGATGAAACTCTACTGGGGTATTATGGCCGAAAGGTCATTTGAAGGAGCTGAAATGCCAGCAAGATTTACTTAAGGCAATGGTTTAGCAGTCTTTGGCAGACGCACAGCTCTGTCACAGCACAGGCACACCCCGGGGAGCCCTTAGCCTCCCATGGCTAGGGTCCGACTTCGAGCAAACTGTCTCAGCCACACGGCCGAGTCCCTCTGAGAACAGCTTTCACTGTCCATCACGACTGAGGCGCAGACAGCTCCTCCAGATGCGCGCTGCAGCTCCAAACCAGGTGAAGCAGTGTGCAGAATACACCCAGGAGGAGCCATCAGAGACTCCCTGCTTTAATTAACTCCCCGACGTCCATCGACGTTCATAATTTGTAAACAAACTCCAAGGTCTACCTGTAGTCTAGGTTTTTCTTTGGTTAATTTTTTATTTTCTCAGACATCCTGTTAAACTGTCTAGCCATGACATGACTGCTTCTCCATCTGTCTCCGCTCCTTCTCGCAGTCCACTGTCTACAAGTCTCAATTGAGCGATCTATCTTGCTCTCTCTGTCAAACGGCATGTCTGCCTCAGCCTTCTCTCCCCATCATGGCTTCCACTAATGTGAATACATCTATTCCTTGGTATATTGCTTAACTCACTCGTGCTGGACCTGCTATAGTGTTCTCGATCTTACCTGCTCCAGTACAAGACGATTCCCAGGAACTGAATCAGACGCCGAACACGGACTGTACGCAAAACTATTTCCTGCAACGCAAAGTGAAATAAAAGTATAGTATAAATAAGCTCGGGTTTACCTACACCTTTAGTACTGCAATAGCAAGACTCTTATAGGAGGATCATTTTGTTCATCTGGAAATATAACCTTTTACAAATTAACATAACGCTTGTAATCCCTGAAGTTTGGTGCCTCCTTTGAGATGGCACCTCTGGGAATTCAATTCTCATAGCATCTGTCAAAATCATTCACTTAAGCATTTATTATTATTCGTGCACAGTGTGGGGCTGGAGGTATTTACATTCACACAGTGCTTTCGAATTTAAATTCTGCACTATTTACTCATTTACTATTTACTTCACTGATATAGCCTGAGGTGTTTTCCTGTCCATTTCTGTTGCAAAGGTTTTTTTTTCCACATTACATTATGCTAGTGAAGCCAATGCTATACATACACACACACATACACACACGCACATATATATATCTGTCATAAGGACACAAAGGCCATCAAGCTTAGTGAAGTAGAGCCACCTGATGGGTTTGAAATAGACGGAGATGGTTAAATAATTGAATTGAGTGAAAAGATAATTAATGGGCAATCAATGAAATACAGAAGAGGGGGCAGTGGTGGTGGGCAGAGGATCCAATCTAAGGTTTATGAATGATTTAATAGGACGAGTGGATGTGCATAAGAATACTAAACTGTGCAGGGTGGCCACAGGACCTCTTCAAACCTCTTTTCTCACTCCGAGCACTTTGCACGATGCACCCTAACATTCCGACTGAACGGCTGACAGTAAAGAAACGACACTTTTCCACCTTTTCATCCCTACGAGTATTTTTACATTTTGCATATACGTCTGTCAGCGTTCCTTTAGATTTTCATTTCAACGTAGCAAGTGGAAGTGGGGGTGGTTTATTGCTATTGATTTCTCAGGTTGTATAATCTCCCAAATCCAAAGTAGATTTATCAGACACCTTTTTTTTTCTGCTGTCCATGTCTTGCCTTTAGTGTTTAATTAATGTCAGGGGACTAGACAACTGGATGAATAAGCTGTCAATTTTGCATTCATTATTTATTTACTTGATATGCAAATTGGCTTGTCCGCACCTTGACAGTCATATCTGCTTATGCCTACTGCACCTTTTTTTAAAGGTGATAATCAGGTAGAAAGTATATATGTTAATTAGACAGTCATTAAATGCAACTGTGAAAAGTAGCATGTGAAGACTTAAAACTGGGAGGACATACTGATTTATTTTATTGACATTTTCAACAAGGTTGCTATTAAACTGTACTGAGTAGCCACTATGTTAGCTACATCTACTTTACATTTACCCTCATTGACCATTTTATCAGGTGTCCTCTGTGGGCATACGATTATGCCGACAAGCCCATCTGTAGCTATGCATAGTTTGGTAGTGGGTGTGGTGCTTGTGCGAGTGAATCAGACACCGAATCTCACTATGTACACTTATAGCCCACAATGTTACGCACACCTACCTTGTTAATCCCCTGTGTAGGTGTACACTACTAGCTTATCAGTTCTGAAGCACAGTTTGTATTGATTGTTTTACTCTGATACTGTAAACCCAGCAGTGGAGTGTGTAAAAATAAGCAATAGGTGAACTTACATACATACTGTTTATATACACCGATTAGCCAAAACAGCACCAAATTTCTCGTTACAGTGGCACCTGTCAAGGGGTGGGATATATTAGGCAGCAAGTGAACGGTCTCTTAGTGAAATTGTTGTGTTGTGTTTCCCAAAAAATGGCCAGGTGTCTGAGAGACTTTAACATTGGCCAAACTGCGATAGCTAGACGACTAGATCAGATGGGGTGCCGATAGATAGTGTCTGGCGATTCGATGTAATTGGGGTCACGGTTCAATTCAGAATCGATTTTCGATTCAGAAACGATTTTTCTATTCAAATGGTCTCTTAATTTTGTTTATATTATGTAATATATATATATCACATAAAATATTCATACAAAAGTAAACATAGACTTCATTCTACCATAATACATTAACCTTTAACTGAAAATTAAATACAGACTTTAAAGTATTTATAAAAAAATTATAAAAAGCATTTATATTTTGTATAATTTGGTCTGAATTGTCTCCATGCCAGCGGACTCCAATTAGACAAAAGGGAGCTGGCTAACTAGCTTGCTGTACGGTGGCCTAGACGGCCTTCTTCTACAGTGGCCGAGTGGACATTACATGGACACAGCATCAAAAAATAAAACTTAAACGCATTTTAAAATCGATTTTTGGGCATTTCGAATCGATTCAGAGTCAATCGCCAGGGCTAAGAATCACAATCCTATTAAGATTTAAGAATCCTATTATTTCCAAAAAATCATGTCTTTGGGATGCTCCTGGTGAACAGTAGTTGGTACCTACCAAAATGGTCCAAAAAGGACAACCAGTACCCAGTAACTGTGTTGTGGACATCAAGGCTTACTGATGTAAGTGGGGAGCGAAGAATAGGTCGTCTGGTCCGATCACAGAAAAGACCTACTGTAGCATAAATGGCTGAAAACGTCAATGCTGGCTATGATAAAAAGGTGTCAGAACACACAGTGCTTCATGGCTTGCTGCATATTTGGCTGTTTGGTCGCAGACTGGTCATAGTGCCCATACTGGCCCCTGTCCACCACTTATAGTGGCTACAATGGGCATCAGAACAGGATCATGACAGAATGGAAGAAGGTGGGCTGGTCTAATGAATCACATTTTCTTTTTCATTATGTGGATGGGCATGTATGGCAATAGCTTACCTCTGGAAGTGCAATGCTCTGGGCAATGTTCTGCTGGGAAACTTTGCGTCCTGGCATTCATGTGAATGTTACTTTCTGACACATACCACCTAGCTAAACATTGTTGCAAGTCCACTTCTTTATGGCAATAGTATTCCCTAATGTTAGTAGCCTTGTTCTTGTTCCTGGCTGACAGGAGTGGAACAGGATGTGGTCCTCTGCTGGTGTACTACATCCACCTCAGTGGTTTGAGGTTCTGAGATTCAGAGATGATTTTCTGGTCACCACCGCGTCCTTATTTGTGTTACTGTAGACTTTTTGTCTGTTATCCTCCTCTGAACGCTCACATCAAGAAAGTGTTTCAGCCTGCAGACCCTCTGCTTACAGGATGTTTGTTCCTACCATTCTGTGTAAACTCCAGAGACTGCTGTGTGTGAAATTCTCCAGAGATACAGAGACAGTGTCTGAAATGCTTAAACCAGAACATCTGGAACCAACATCCATGCCGTGGTTAAAATCACAGAAATCACACTTTTTCCCACATTCTGATGATTGATGTGAAAATTGACCTGTATCTGCTTGCATTGTGTTGCCGCCACATGACAGCTGATTATCACGGCTGATTGGATAACTGCATAAATGCACAGGTGTACAGCTGTTCCTATTAAAGTGGGTGTATCATTCATATATCTTTATTTATTTATTTATCTCTAGAATCTATATTTATCTAAATCAGGGTCCTGTGGATCAGTGGCACTAAGAATGCACCATTGTTGAGACACCAGTTTTACACAGGGCATCACGGACACATAAACACACACACCCATTCACATCTAGGGGCAATTTACAAAGACATTTTATACAGTTGTGTTTTTTACTTTCACTTTGTGGCAACACAACACCGGTCCACATATTTTTGGCCATATAGTGTAGACAGATTTTTAATTCAAGACACTCCTTACACTACTGAGTCGAGATGGTATAAGGTCATCTCTTCCATAAGTTCATCTCCACCGTGCACACATGCATCACGCCTTACTATTAGCCTTTCCTGAGTATACAGGAAGGCTAAAAGTAAAGGAAAGCTGCAGGTTGAAATACTAAAATTACAATTCCTTACAGTCTTGGCTAAAGTGTACGAGTATTTCGAACTAGCGTCTAGGTTCAGTTAAGCTAATAGCCCCTTGTGTTAGGATTATTTTACACCTGGTCATTTTGCACCTCTTGCATCTGGATTGTATCCCAATGAGATTATAACCACATGCTTTTGCACCTGCAGTCTTTAGATGTGTTAGCTGGATTTACCTTCAAACATGCAAATCAGCTCATTAGATCTAAACACTAATTTCCTATGGTGTTTCTTATTTTGAGTGGTTTCGTGCAGAAGAACACAATCTGCATGGCATAATTTAAGGTGCTTACAGATGCCAGCTTGAGCAGTCATGGACCATGTGCAGGGTGATGTATTATTATATACATACTCCTGATAAATATATAACCCTGATACTTAGGAAACATAACAGCTTTGAAAATGGACCTCTGTAAAAACCTCTGTAAAGTCAGGAATAGTACCACGAAGGCAGACCATCTACAAAACTACTAATGTCTCATAAAAAAACATGCATGTAATAGATAGCAACCTAGCCATCCACAATTGACTCAAATGTTTAATAAAAGTGATCTGACCTGTCCGTTTTTCTTGAGGTCTGCCCACATGCTGGTTCCATCTCCTCCTCTCATGAGAACGTGGTAGGTGAAGTAGTAGATGCCAGGGAGGGGACAAGTGAACTTGCCAGTAGTGGGTTCATAGTAGTTACCCACATTGGTGACCACGTCATCAAACTTGAGCACTTCGCTACCTTCGTGCTGCTTCCGCAGGCCTGCATAGAAAGCAATCTTCGGTGTGTAGAGGGATGGTACGTAACCATTTGGACCAGGTCCTGGGGGTCCTTGTGGACCAGGCTTTCCTGGCTCTCCAGGGGGTCCTTGTGGACCTGGGGGTCCTGGAGGCCCTCTGTGTCCAGACTTCCCTCTTCGGCTTGTGATCTCAGGAGGCTGCGGTGAGACGGATGTCAATTCCTGGCCATTTTGCGATGGGGTGTAGGGGTCGCAGACCATGCGACAACTTCCAAGCATTTCATAATGACTTCCTGCACTTCCGGCTCCACCTCCTTTGGTGCTGTGGACCAACAGAGGTATAGCGACCAGGAGAATAAGCACCATGGCCACACCCACTGCTGCTCCTATGACACGCTTGCGGCGGCTGAGCCGGGAGGCGGCCAGCGCGAGAAAGTCCTCCTCTCCTTTGGGCGGAATGGTGCCCGCCAGTGTGGATGGCGTAGTGCAGAAAAACACACACTGGCAGTATGAAAGGGGGGATTATGTTTTTTTCTCCCTGATGTATAAAAAACTAAAATCAGCAGCAAAGATGTCTAAGAAAGGATAAGAGCAATAGGGGCAAGAATAATGGATGAATTTATGGATGAGGTGAACAGACTGAGAAGTGTGAGGAGCATACAGAGAGGAGATGGTGCTGAGGGATTATGGGGAGGAGAGGAAGACAGACTTAAGAGTGACAGTTGAAAATATGAGGGAGTGGCAGGGAAAAAAAATACAATGATACAAGTGAGCTCTGGATCACTTATAATAGTGGATTAACCGCAATACCATGAGCACAACAATTACTGTAGTGGTTATATTATACGAATTACTCTACTGGTTATATTATACAAATTTTGTTGACTTGTTTTCCCTTGTTTTCATTTCCCCCGTTAGAAGCTTTGTTGTTATGTACAGCTTCTTCTAGGACACACAAGTCTCTTGAAGACTCTCTTTAATCACAGATCAGGTAAAATGTCGCCTCGCAGTTCAGAAAAGAGCCTCTTTAGCCGTAATTGACACACGACAACTGTCAAATCGAGTGCATTTCAGGTTGTGTGGACACAAAATAATATGTTTACAAAAGCAAGACTACCTTTTCTCTGCAGATATATCAAGAGCTCACTTTAGGATGCGGGAATTCAATGCAGCATGCGAAGTGATGTAAAACCTGATGATTTTAAATTCTCTTGTCCAGAAAATGGCTCTGTGTATATATTTCTGTGAGTTTTGGCTAAAAAAAAATCTTTGATGTGTTTGGATAGTCTGAAACGTCTTGATTTAGAGACAGATCCCTTCTTTTTTTGTGGGCGACGTCAAAAATCCATAACTGGAGAAAGAAACAAAATAAAGTATTACACTTCCATGTGTAACATTATACACTATACTCTTATATAAAGCTATATACAACAGATAGTAGATAGTATTTCATTATACATATTATTTCACTATACATTTAATATAAAGCTTGTCCTCTTATACTTTATATTTTTTACATTACATTACATTTCATTATACATACCATTTCATGCACTACAGTATTCTGTATGAAAACTACACACCATGTAACTGTAGTCCGTCTGCAGTAACATTTATGTTTCTATAATGCATATAAACATTCTATAAAAACATTATATTAGATATGTGAACAGATACAATCACCAATTATTTAATACAATATGTAGTCCGTCCTGTACGTTTGTATAAGGCATATAAAAATTCACCACAGTTTACTTTAAACAATAAACAATTAAGTAAACAATTACTAAATAGTATGTTTAAATAGTATAATTATTTCATTAGTCTTGCAGGCCTCTCCCTCTATGTGGACATTCAGAGACATATAATATTGTAAATAAATGTAGGGAGTAAATAGCTCTAGTGTCTTTCTGTCTGTCCACAGGTGTGAATGTAAACGACAGGTGAATGTGTGTGTGTGTGTGTGTGTGTGTGTGTGTGTGTGTGTGTGTGTGTGTGTGTGTGCGTGTGTGTGTGTGTGCAACAGATATGTATGTATGTATGTATGTATAGATAGATAGATAGATAGAGATAGACAGACAGACACAGACAGACAGACAGACAGACAGACAGACAGACAGACAGATAGATAGATAGATAGATAGATAGATAGATAGATA
>JAOVVF010000018.1:4106422-4120652 GCA_028565595.1 Duopalatinus emarginatus | reverse complement strand
GGTGGGAGCAGGGTGAATACATATTGACGACTCTTTTTTTTTCCCCCTCATCCCTCCTCCCTCTTTTCAGATGTGACCAGTGTCTGGGGAATGGAGGCAGAAGGGAGTTTGGGAGAGAAGACAGAGAAGTCCAAGGAAGAGCTCGACCCAAATAACGAGCAGTGCGACAGGAGTGACTCTGGATCTTGGGAGATTCAGCAGACACGTAGAGTTGGAGTGTGTGTGTGTGTGTGTGTGTGTGTGTGTGTGCGTGTGCGTGTGTGTGTGTGTTCTGCAGTCTGAGTTAAATGGTGTGTCACTTTCACTTTGTGGGTCAGTCTGTTCTATTAGACACACATAGACACACAAGCTCACATGTACAAACACACACCACACACACACACACACACACACACACACACTACTTCAGTACAGTTGTGGCCTCTACGGATGCATAATCATTGCCAGGAGTCACAGGCAATATAGTGAGAATTGGATCTTTAGTGCCTGTTAAAATATTACTGAGCTGATTAATATTGAAATATGCACGTCTCTTAGCCGCCTATCCCTCATTTTCTTGCCCACTTTCCATCTTTTTTTTTTTTCTCTCCCTGTCCTCGCTGTTCTCCTTTATCTTTCATTTTCTCCTTTGCTATTTCAGTTACTTGGTTGTCTAATCAAGACAGCTTGATCAAAATTATTCAAAGGAAGAGTTTGAAAGTGCTTAATTATTTCTAAAATGCTTTTACATATCTCCTAAGGCCATGATCGCGGTTCTGAATTGTTACGCTGACCCGTCCCATATATTTAGAAATGAAAGCCATAAATATAGCACCAGGTCACAGTCAGCCAAGCCGAAACACCTATTCAGTTATGTGTGATGTGTGACCTGAACAGCCCATTAGTCACTGTATGCTCTTATTCATGCCATGCATAGCTTTATGTCTCGAACTGATTTTTACACTACTAATTAATGTTGCACGGTGCTGTTTATAAAAGCCAGAGGTGCCTAAGGAGGTAAAGGGCATGGGGGAGCATGGTTCATTACAGAGTTATGGTATTTAAATTAGCCCCCCATTTTCATCATCACCTATCCTTATGCATATATGGATGTGTGTGTGTGTGTGTGTGTGTGTGTGTGTGAGAGAGAGAGAGAGACTGCTGAAGGCCTGTGATATCAAAAGATACAGCAGAGAAAGTCTCCCACCAAGATGGTCTCAAGGTTTTAAATTCAGTGAAAGCCAGATTGAGGGGTGTGGTTTTGCAGTCGTTTGTTACACATGTTACATACTGTATGTTAAAACTGCTTTCACTTGATATAAATTCATTAAACAAAAATTAGCATTCCATTGCTGTAAACAAATTTCACAGAAGCACACATACATGTCCTTCGAAAAACAGGAAAATCTGTGCTATATCAGTCACATCACAAAAATGCTTTACACCAGTATATCAGTTGCGGTTTGAGATTTGCTTTCTATGACATATAGCATGAAATGTTGGCTTGTCAAAGCCTAATTAGCTTTAATCGTTACTAGACACTTCAAATCTTAACTAACCTCACAGATCTAATGACAAGACTGAAGGTGTTTGTACTGTGTATTTATTTGCCTGTTGGTAATTTGGGATACTGAGATTATGAGAATAACATGCAAAAATGAATAAAGGTGCTAACTACAGATGCCTCAGTGGAGCACTATCATCCCACTATGTTATCTTTATAAAGTGGCTGGATGTAGTTACGTTTGCTCTAAAACTGCAGCTTAATCATGCCTCTCTTAATGAAGTATGAATACTGAATGTAATAGTGTACAGTAGTTAGTTCACTCAACCTGGCTGAAAAGTGTCCTACCCACATTTGTACTGGATGTTAAATAACAGGACATTTTTACACTCAGTTACCCGTACCTGTTTCATTCCACTGACCACTAGTAGCTATGGTAACAGCAACAGTTGCTCTTCTCTAAGTCAGAACTGTCATCCAACTGCTAGCATTACCTTAATGAACACCAGAAATAGAAAATATTTAATATTTGATTTGCACTACCAGGCTTGCATTGAGATAAAAAATAAAAAATAAAAGGCACTGCTACTATAAGTAACAGAATTACAGTTATAGCTACATTAAACCAATGAGCCATATTGTTAAAACCAGAACATCTTACCACAGGTGGAGTGAATAACATTGATTATACTATTACAGTGGCACCTGTCAAGGGCTGGGATATGTTAGGCAGCAAGTCAACAGTTAGTTCTTAAAGCCGATGTGCTAGAAGCATGAAAAATGGGCAGGCGTTAGCATTTGAGAAACTTTGACTAGGGCCAAAGTGTGACGGCTAGATGACTGGGTCAGAGCATCTCTGAAATGGAGTGTTTCTGGTATGCAGTGATTAATACATACCATAAGTGACCCAAGGAGGAACAACCGGTAAACAGCAAAAGCGTCATGAGTGTCCAAGGCTCAGTGAAGTACGTGAGGCATGAATAGGCTAGACTGTTGACCGATACAGAAGATACAGAATATCTTCCGAAGGATGTTTTGCTAACCTCTTGGTGCCACAGATACCACAGCACACCTTCAGAGGTCTTGTGGAGTCCATGCATAGATAAGTCTGAGTTGTTTTGGCAGCTTTTTAGGCAGGTGGTGTTAATTTAATGGCTGTACAACAGTACTGATTTTAAATAAGGATTTGTATTTTCTTGTAAAGTAGATAAAGAATAGATTATTCTTGTATTTTCATTGTGAGAGCTAATCAACCCCAAAAACATTGTTTCATAGCCTAATTTATCCATATTTAACAAGGGTGCCAATAATTCTTTGGCTAACTGCAAATTCGATTAGTCACAGTCTCGGTTATTTTTTATTTTTTTTATTTTTTTTAACTAAATAATGACTTACAAAGCATATTTAAAATAACAGACTTAGCAAGTGTTACTTCATTCAGGATTCATCATCCCTTATCTTAAAGATCTTCTGGTGTCTTATTTAACCTGCCACCCCCCGATCTGTGTAATCACTGTCTTCCAAAGTCTTTGACTGACTGTTGGAACAGCACCAAGTACAAATCTGGAGTTAATGACCATTGCAATAGAGCAGTGTTTATCAGACGCTGACCTAGGGCGCTACTTAAAGGTTTAGTGTTTTCCCCAGTCTAACACATGATTCGACTCATCTAATTACAGATCCTTTAATGAGTCGAACTGAATGGGTTAGAACTGGAAATACACTCAACTAGACTGTCTGGGATTGACAAACACTGTCCCATAGGACAAAAAAGCAACATCCAGGAGAAACTGGTAAGACATTGTTGGTGAACATATATCATATAACATATATATATATATCATATAACATATATATATTTATGGAATTAAGATTTTAGAAAAGCTTCATTAAATTATCAATTAAACATATGCTCTGATGTGTGCAGTTTAAAGACAAACACGGTGTCTTCCTTCTAAGAAGTTTTAACAGTAAGATAAGATTTGTCTGTAAAATTATTAACCTCTTAAAGTGCCAGGTCACACAGACAGATCTACACTTACATTCCTCACTCTTATACATAAGTGCACATGGCTTCTAATAGTTTTAATATAGTTACTGAATAATTCATAGCTCATCGCTGAATAATAAGCTCTATGACAAATAATACAATTTAAGCAGCTAAATTGTTAAAATCTCACATTCACACATTTTTTTGTATCTCAGAAACATGGAAAGAAGGCTGATCATATGGACCTTTATGACCCTGCGTGAGGTTAGAAAAGTTGAGCAAAAGACCGATTTTGTCCTCTCCATGAGTAAAATATTCATAAGTAGATTCACGTCTGTGTTAGGACGTGGAAGTGTGTGCATATAGAGTGATGTATCAATTTACCGGTGAGGAAGGGTGGATCCTGGAACGCGATTAGATAGAGAGAGAGAGTGAATGGGTTAGAGGGTGGGAGGTGGTGTAAAGGGGGTAGGGGGTGATGGGTGGGGAGGTGCTGCTGTGCTGTTTCATTAGGCTCTGATTATGGCGCCTGATGCAGAGTGACAGTGTGCAGATTGAGTTGCACAGCCACTCTAATTCTCTCTATTAATAAGCATCGTTCCACACTGCCGTCCCGGACCACATTTATTAATCACAATTTGTCAGCTGTCTTGTGCCCCACCCTTGCTCGTGTTTCTCTCCCTCACTCCCCCCACCCCTCCCCCTCGCTGTCCACTTATCCCTTGCTTTCCGCCTCTCAAGCTGAGAGATATGGTCAAGCATACTGAGAGCATGCAGCCCCAACTACTCCTCCTCTTTAAGTCCACATTCATTTTCTGCAAGGGTTTAGGGATTAAACAAAAGCTTTTCACTCAAATGTGAATGGCATATTTATTTGCGCCGGCGTTCATGCTAAGTGGTGGAGACGTTTATCTGGAACATGGAAAGATTGTAAAGATATGCTAATATTTTTACACTGAGTAAGACTCAGGGGTGGTGAATTCAAACAATGGCTATATATAAATCCTTAGATTCTTGAATATCTCGTGATTGCTATTAGCTTTCTCTGAAAATATGCAAGCACCAGAAAGCGAAACTAAGGTAATATTGGCAGCTGTAATAACCTGGTTATTATGAAATAACATCATTAAATATGAAGACAATCTTCAACATATATTCAATATATATAATTTTATATATAATAACTAAATTAATGGACATTTTTAACCGCTGAACAATGATTATCGTACCAGTTTGGAACTTTTAAAGGTTAATAGTGATATTTTAGGTGATATTACACAGTGACATGAATTAAGAGCAAACAGTAAAAGCTCCTTTTTTATTTTTGAATTACTAGGACAACTTCTTCATGTTATGAACATCCATATAGTTACTGTGTGATAATAAACAGCTTCTTGGCAGATTTTTACATTTGTAATTTACTATAGCCTTGCACTATACATATACATACCTTAAAAGGTAAAATTAATTAATATGTACAACATGTATTTAACAGGTGAATCCACTAATCATAAGGAAAAACAGCAGCTGTGAACATTACCCTCTAATTTTAAACACAGTAAAAATATGGTATATTAAGTGTGACACTTAACTATCTAATACAGTAATATTTTTTAAAAATGAAAATAATCACTTGAAGTAAAATTATCTACCAGTGTAGAAGCTTCTTAAAATCAGTAGGATCAAGGTGCCAAATTAAAAGAAAAAAGGTGGAAAGGATTTAGTCTACCATGAGTCACCTGAATGTTCCTTAGCAGAGACTCCACAAGTCTCTGAAACTCAGTGTGCTCTGTGTATTTGGTGAGGTCATGCTGGAGAAGGCCATGACCCTCAGAATAAAAATGTTTGGAAAAGGTTAAAAAGGTCAGAACAACTGTGTTTTAACTGCAGTGACAATTATGTCTAAGTGGAGACAAATCATGATGCTTCACTGCAAAACAGAGCCACTTGTTTTTCCTTTAATTTGTTGTTGCATAGTATTTATAATAATCTCTTAATGATAAATTTGCTTAATTACTAAGGTTTTTTTATAGTGTACCTGACAAGAGAACCAGCATTCATATATCAATATGTAATATCAATATGTAAATTACTAAATTAATGCTATAGTAGGTTGTTTCAAATCACATCACAAACATATATTATTATTATTGTTATTATTATTATTATTACTATTATTATTAGACTAAATCAGTAGCAATAATTCGATAATAATAATCCTTCTCAACTAAAAGAGGTTTTACTCCCCTAAATGGCAATTATCTATTATGAAACCTTATTTTCATAGTTTAACTGCCTGCTAGCTTGTACACTAAACATTTTTTGGCAAGAGATGGATAGGAGATTATAGTCATTTTCACACCCAGCGTAACCGGAATATTGGCTCAGAGCTTAGAGAATTAGCTCCCAGCAGTCTAAATTGAGTCAATTAAGAACCAATCAAACCATACATTGCCAACAATCCAATGGCTTTTGCAAAACCTCATCTCTAAATTGGCAGCATGTGTACACATATAAACAAACCTGTGCTAAGTATAGTACTAAGCATATGCCTTAAGAGTTTTGTCAGACTTCATTATTGCTAATTTATTAAATGAATTATTTTTTCATTTTAAACCTATCGATGTATTATTTTTAATTGTTTTACTTTTTTCTAATTATTGCATGTTACATGTTCCTCCAGAAGAGGTTGTCATCAGCAGGTTGTTGGTGAAGGGGTTATAAGGTGAGTATGCCATACACCTGTGCCTGGCCCTTCTTTCCTTACCCTCACCCCCTGCACTGTTTTCCTTAAGCTGTCCTGCTGTTTGGGGGGAAAACAAAGCCCATTTTCATGTGCAAATGTCAGTCAGTCAGCTCCAAGCAATCACAGCCGCAGCTTCTCTAGAGGCCCAGTGCGAGATAGCCGCTGAATTATTTAACAGCTCAGTGTCACTGGGCTCTGGGGTCACAACCTTCTAAAGTGATGACAGAAAGCGTTCCCCAGCTCCCTCCCATTCGCTCCCATTACCACTTATTTACCGCTCCCTATTCCAGGCAGGCGAAGTGGAAGCTCTCGCAGGAGATGGAAATCAGTCTTGCAGTCCAAACAGTGTCATAACACACACAAAAACAGCACAACAACATTTACCCACGCTCACTCGTTGTAGAATAATGCAGGGCTGTACACACTCTCACAGAGACTCTTAGAGACTAGTAATACAGTAAGCAGAACGGAGGTACAAACCTTAGCAAACACTGCATGCTGCAAGAAACTAGGAAATAAAAGGAAGATGACAAGACAGGATGTGACATCCACGCAGCTTTTGACTTTCCAGCATTACACTGCATGTGCACAGTCAGAAGTTATTACTAAAATTGCATATACCAGTTTTCAGATCTTGGCTGTTATTGGAGACTTGAATTGGACTTGAGACGTGGCTTGAATTGGCATTTGCTGAGCGTAAAGGCCAGAGTTTAGACACAACATCGGCATTTCACCAAAAATGTTCCTAAGATTTACACCTATAAGACATAACATTAACAGGACCTGCCTTTAGTAGAAAATGTACCTGCCTAACAGAAGTGGGAAGCATTCTGTTGTCACCTCCTTCTGTTCAAATTACAAACTGGGCATTCTGAGACAGTCTTTAAGATCCCTCGTCTGGCATTACTTAACTTGAATTAATCAATTCTGCTCAGGTAAGCGATTTGTTCGGGTGCACAGTTGGCCCAAATGTGCAGCCTGATCATGCAACACTATTGATGCACCCTAGTGACTTACTCAATCGAGTCCATCACAAACAACTAATATCTAGCTACTAAATAAAAATGTGATTTCAGTATCATTTCTGATCAGAAGTTTACAGGCATATTTATGTCTCTTAGGTGCATTGATAGAAATTATGACTGATTCACAGGATCAGTGAGCTCTTTATAAAACAGAGGTTAGATTGTCTCTACAATGTTTGTGTTTTCAGAAAGAAATCTATGCATACTATGTACTATGTCATTGTTTTGAACTTTATGATTATAAATGCTTCTTGTAGGGTTTGTATACTATGACATGATATACAGTTTCTGCCCTAAAGGAAAATACCCAGCTGAAAGTAAAACATTTGTGGTTCTGTGACTGAGTGGAAGATCGCCACCTAGGTCAGACAGGTTGACAACAATGACAATGGCCTGAGGATGAATGTGAGGTAGCAGGGACATGGTCATGACATGGTCTTCATGTTTGAAGATAAGCCTAAGCTTCAGGTCCACTAGTTTAGTTGTGTCTCTATTTCTGCTAAATGATCCTCAGCACACACACCTACCGTAGCTTCTATTGATACTCTTTGTTATCCCATGTGTGTGCTAGCTTCTTGTTAAACTCTACACTGGCTCATGGTTCAGATTTATGCTCTGCTTAGCTTTGATTTCTGCTTTTAGCTCAGCATCTGTTCAGACACTATCGCTGGTTCTGTTTCTAGTTTTATTTCAAACCCTGTTCATTGCCCAAGTCTTTGTCTCTGATCCCGTGTTCTGTTTTCAGCTCTTTATCTGCCCCCAGATATTTCATGTCTCAGTCTCTATTTCTGCATTTACATCTGTCTCAGCCTATTCCCCCATCGGACCTTGTGCTTCTGTTACCTGTCCCATTCCAGTCACCATCAGTGACCCTGTGTCTGCCTCAGTCACTGATCCTTTTCCAGTGTCAGGATAATCCTCTGTTTTTGAGCCGGTGCCTGACTGTGCTCCTAAAAGAGTTCTGCATGTCACTGAGAAATCCATATTCTTTTAGTCTGTTTAGTTTTCAAGAAACATTTGCATGCAAGAGGGTTCCTTGTAAATGAGACTAAAGAGGAGTAAAGTTAAAAAAGGTTATATGTTTATTAGAACAAAGTTTCTATTAAATTAAAAGTATCCCTGAGCTATACATGTATTTATGACGTGATGAAAGGGGGATCTATTTGTCAGATGCCACACGGAGGCGAGAGAGAAGGATGGAAAGATTGAATTCTGTAGTGTTACAGACCTTTCTATCTGTCACAGCAGGACACTGTGTCATCCTTAAAGAGGGCTCATCTTTCTTCCTAACTTCAGATCTGACAGGAACATGACAAGGGTGTGTGCTCTGCCAAAGACACGCTGAGTGACACGCACTCGCACTCGCCTCACAATTTACAAAACAATACAAGACACTTGAAAGCTTTGGTAAAGTATAAACTCTGAATATAATGCTCACAATACTTTATAATTAATTACAGTTATTAATATTTGTATAACATTGCAAATAATTAATTGCTTACCATCCTGTTCTTCCTGTTCTGTTTAATTCATTGTCTCTGTTTGCTTGTTAATGAGGATTTTGATGTAGTGGTAAGTAAATCCTTCACCTAAATTCATTTTATTTCCACAGTTTATTTTTTGCTTTATTTATATCCTTTCCTTCCTGTAGTGTTCCTCACTGGCACCTGGATTTTCAGACATGTAATGCATTACTGGCTTGCCTTTTATTAGGCTATTTGTTAATCTCAGCCTTAAGTAAAATGCTGCAAAATACAAGAGTACGGTTTGTCAGTGATGCCCACAGCGTTCCCATGGAAATATCAATACCATGTGCCCTCATTAGCAAATGCTGGTCTGCTGGAAGAACCCTGCTATTTTTTCTACCTTTTTCTCCAGTTCTTATTAATATCTCTTCCCTAAAACCATAACCTTTTTTTGTTTGGTTGTGTTTTTTTCTTTGTGTTTTATTTATTTGTTTTTTAACTGAAAATGCAGTCTTGGACTAACTGTACAGTAGCTGTGAGGGCTTTAGCATAACCTGTCTAACACATGCTTATGTAAATGACATAACAAATATTTGCATATTTGTAGTATAGTGTATTTCTCCCTCTTGGCAAGGTTATTTCAATGCACAATAAAAAGGAACAAATGCTGAAAATGCAGAGCCTTTAACATTTAAATATACTTTACTACTTAGATTCCTTGAGTGAGTTTAGTTGATCTGCGTCTCATTTTAACTATAATACACAAGCTTGGGAATTTTTGAAAAATAATATTACACTGACGTGGATATATATGTGGGGGATCTGCCCATCTACGAACAAGCCCCTTTTTGATCATTTCTCATTGTTGTTGAGGTACAAGAAGGGAAAGGGATGTGCAAATGAAAAAAAAAAGTATTGACAGATTGTTTGGTGACTAATGCTTGCTTGCTGTCAGAGATTTTAGGATAGATTGTGACAGTAAAGAATTGCTGTCTTTTTTTAGATATTCAACTGTCCTTTCTTCTTAACTCTTTCTTACCACTCCCTTGTAAAGTAATGCAATACTATAATATATATATAAATTTGATGCACTTATGTACTTGCTGGCAGCACATATATAAAGCTTTACAAGGTCTTTGTAAAGTAATGATTTAACTTACCCGATAACAGCATAACTGATTGAAAGCCTGTTCTTTAGTTAATTGATTAATTGATCCAGATGCTGTATAAATCATTTTTGGTCTTAACTAATTTACATCCTCTGTTGCATAACATTTTCTAGCACAGTCGTGTGCCATCAGAAAGGCACTTGGTTTTGTATAAATGGCGTTTGAATTATTCATCTTGGGCTGTCCGTATGAGAGCGTTTTGGAGACGTTCTCACTAGGCCTCAGGCCATGAATAATTGATCATATCTGATTAAAGTTTGCCAGTGATTAGTCCAGACTTCAGAGTTGATAAAAAGATACACCTGTGTTTGTGGTCTCCTTGGTATAATAGTGTCTTTGCCATCTCTTCCATCATATCTGCTGAAATAATGAACCTTTCTGCTTTATAGTAGCCCTAATAGAGTTAAGGCAGTCATTTTCAATGTATATTTTAAAAAGACATTCTAAGATTTTAAAACTTGATTTGCCGTTTGTAGTGTAAATATATGAATGTATATTATAAATCCCTCTTTAGTATCTAATAGTAATTAGAAGAGTGATTTTAGAGTGAGGTGTAGAGACATTCAGGAGTTCAGGGAGCAAAGCGAGGAGGTTCATAATTTTTTTAAAGTGTGTTACAACCCATTGTTATGAATTTATTATCGAGTTAAATGTTATCACATTTATTATTCAGTTCTTCTAGTTAGTTTGGCTTGTTTCTTGAATGGAATGGAATTGAATTTACCGAAACCGGGGCAACTCAAATTCAGTTCTGCAAATCTGTAAATAATATCAACCTGGACCAAATATGGTCATGCTGTCTCTCAGAGTAAAAGTTTGGCATCTTTTAACTTATGTATGTGGAAGATGGGCAGACTTTCTGTGTCTCAAAGGAAGCATGTATTAGCCTTTAACCCTCCTGGTTGGTAGCTGTGTATTGTGATATTGGGGATCTGACTGGTAGGTAGGGCTTGGCACATGAACAAATTGGGGAGAAAATGAAGGCCCGAAGTCTGGGCATTTATACAAAAAACACTGTGTAATGTATTTGCTGCAGTTCTGTTGCACTTGTTGGATAAATGTGAGTAGGCACACTCACTGCATCAATTTGCTGAACGTTAACAAGTAGACTTACTTATAACAGACTTGCCTCTTTCTTTTACTTTCTAAAAGAGCTCCCATGATTCAGACTGAAACGTAAGGGCTAACAACCAGAACTAATGCTACTAGAGACTGAGTGATACTTGCACTTGTGTTCAAATAGTCAGTAATTCGTCCTGCCAGCTACACCGAATACCTTAACGCACCCTTGTTCCAGCTGGTGATGATCCGTTTCTGTGACGTCAGGTGCTGCAGTGGGATCACTCCTGTCTGCTTGTAACCTTCAAAGTCCAACTAACGATGGCACTTTGATCTGTCTTGTAGAGTGAAGCGCTGAAATGCATGGCAGAGCACAGCCTACGGAGGGAGGGAGAGAGGGAACGAGGGAGAGAGAGTGACAGTGACAGGTAATGACAGTGGCTACACACAGTGACCTTTAAAGCGATCACAGAAGCATAATGGCAAAGCTCAAGGTGACCGACTCGGCGGGGTCTTTTTCTTCTCTTTAGGGAGAAGTTTAAGGAGAAAGACTTACTTTCTGTAAAAGATGAGATGTAATCAGAGGAGTGATGCTGTCGGGGGGTGGGGGGCTGTTCCAAGTGCAAGCTGTATTTGAGAAAAATTAGTTAAAATGAGAGAGTGAATATTAACTGAGAACATAAAAATGGCCACACATACAATCCCTGGAGATAAAGGGGAAATGGAGAGAAAAAAAAGACAGAAGGCAGGATTCATCCCACTGAGGTCTAAGGTGAGGTTTGAAAGTGTGGAGCCTCCTGTCACTCCTGACAGCCTCAAGCAAACACTCCCCAATCCCCATAAAGCCTCCCAACCTGCCTCTGTGTCTCACCCGGCCCATGCCTCACCAGCCGCTGTCTCTGCCTCTTTGGAGGCTTCTGGACAGGAGGAGAGGAATACTAAGAGAGCAAGCATAGATTTTCTGCAGTGGGGTGGTGAGGAGGGAATGGGGGATGGTGCCTGGTCGGGCACAGCTACCCACATCAAACTCTCCTCCTTTTTTCTGTACCGCTCTTTTTTTTGCTCCCCTTCTCCTCTGGCGCGCTCTGGAGGGACCCTCTGTTTGTCAGCCAAGCAGTGGAGCGTCTCCTTCTTAACCCTCCCTCACAGACACAGACCCACACACACAATCTCTCTTTCTCTCTCACACTCAGATGGGCACGCTCTCTCGTGCACTCTGTCTCTTTTTTCTCATCCTGTCTTTGGTACTCTGCTTTAATCTGACTTTTCTCCCATTACAGTTCTGTTGATAAAGTCCGTAGTAGAGAGAAAGAGACACCGAGGTGTACATGAAATGCTCTTTGGCAAACAAAGCTTAGCTTGGCTAATTGGTGTATAACAGAGTGACAGGAGTTAGCAAAGAGACATTTCTAATATGATAGATAAAGGGGGTTTAGATGTCAGAGAGAAAAAGGAAGATCCTCCCTTTGACATGAAATGATACTTAATAATTTTAATCAATACCGAGAAAATATTTTAGTACAATGCCACTAACTGTATCTGTTTCATCATTATTATTATGTTTAATGTAAAAAATCATATCAGTGTCTATTTTCGTGTTCGGATTTTATCCAGACGTAGTCCTAGTCTGTACTGTATTTTATATTATTTGTGTGGAATGTGTGGAAAATCACATGTGCAATGACGTGGCAGACACAGTAATAAAGACTAGCCTATGCAAAATACATAGGCTGGTGGTGGCTCCATAACGGTATGGGGTTTGTTGAGCAAAGCGTTTCATGGGACCACTGGTATGTCTACAATCATCTCTGACAGATGAACACCATGTGTGCCTCCTTTCTGATGAGTTACACCCATTTATGTCATCACTTTATGTCATTGATATCAAAAATTACAGTATAACATACTGTAATGGAGCAAAATGTATTCAACTATACTTGGGTCTGTGGAAGATTTTATATCTTCTACCTAAGGTACCGAGTAAGCAAGATAACTATCAGTAGTTTCATTTTATAGCCCAGTTGGCAGTCCATGTCCTATTGTTAGCTTGTTAAGCAATCTTCTTTTAGTTTCATGAGCGCTTCTAGCCGGTTCAGTTATAATATCAGTGCATTGTAGATATATACTGCAAATTGGAAACAAGCACTGCTGTTATTTATTTATTCATTTATTTATTTATTTTGAAAAAGCAGAAATTTATGTCAACCTTTCCTTTGCAAGTCTTTGCATGGTTTTTGTATGGTTGTTGGGATGGTAGTTTTGCTGAAATGAGCTTAATGGTTGGTAAAAAAAAATTATATAATATATATTTTAATAACCAGTTTACCTTAATACATGATAACACATGACGTCCCAGGGCTTGAAGAACTCCATCCTTCTGCTGATCGTTAATTGAAACTGCACACCTTTCTTCGTACTGCCTGTATAATTCAGAGTAGGTGTAGGTAAAAAAAAAATTTTTCATTTATCTTCAGAAACTGCTTTTTCCTAATCAGGGTCATGGTGGATATGGAGTATATCCCTGGAACACTTGTCATGAGTCAGGAATACCTGGATGGCATACCAAAAGCTATAACAACAACATAATGATAGGAAGAGCTAACGGAGTTCCAAGTCTACTAGATCTAATTTCATTCTGATCAAGTGACTGAACTGGAACATCAGCAGTATTCTCACATCCCTCTCAAATGTCTGCTACAGGGATTGAATGATTTTGCAGTGCTGCAGCAACTTCAGGCAATCAGAGGTGGAAAGTACCTGTGTGTTTGTGTGTGTGTGTTCTGACCTTCAGATGCAGCAGGTGAATCAGCTGTGGCAGTGGCTGCTCTCTCTCTCTCACACACACACACACACAAGGAAGGTCTTGCAATGCTGCAACATTTTAGACAGTCAGCGGTGGAAAGTAAGTGTGTGTGTGTGCGTATGTGTTTGCATGCAGGTCTTAACTTTAGTCTCTGTCTTTGTCTCTCTTTCACACACACACACACACACACCATTTTCCCTGAACAACCACTGCCACAACTGATTCAGCTGCTGCACTCTAGAAGCCTCCACTGGGGCTGCATCACATACGTGCACACAGAAGTTATTCACTTTTGATACTAAGGAAACACATTCCCAAACACTATCTAGTATGGCAGGACACTCACCTTTTACACACACACACACACACTCTAACCTCACAAGAGT
This sequence comes from Duopalatinus emarginatus, assembly GCA_028565595.1. Classification (NCBI taxonomy): domain Eukaryota; kingdom Metazoa; phylum Chordata; class Actinopteri; order Siluriformes; family Pimelodidae; genus Duopalatinus; species Duopalatinus emarginatus. The sequence continues at coordinate 4,106,525 of JAOVVF010000018.1, read as the reverse complement.
GCAAACAGCAGTTTGCACAAGGCTCTGACACAATATAGAAATCATCAGCATTCACCTTCAGACAAGACCAAATTGTTATGGGCTACTTGATTTTCTTCCGAAC
>JAOVVF010000018.1:4094440-4106322 GCA_028565595.1 Duopalatinus emarginatus | reverse complement strand
GACACAATATAGAAATCATCAGCATTCACCTTCAGACAAGACCAAATTGTTATGGGCTACTTGATTTTCTTCCGAACGGTAATCACTTAAATGCCAGTGTATATATGGGAAAAAAAATAGTCAGAACTTAAAGTGCGCTTGTTTGCCCGAAAACGAGCTGTAAACGGATGTAACCAAGGCCTGAATCATCTTTCAGCTTCAGAAACTGATCAAGGCTTTTCTCTCTGTCTTCTGATCCCCCCCACACATGCATGGAGCTGGTCATGGGCGAGTGCACAGAGCTTTCAGCCTCCACAAACAGGGAGAACAGAGAGCCAGAGAGGTTTAGAGAAAGGGGCAGGGAGAGGGATGAGGGGAGGAAGAGGGGGAGAAGAGGACAGGCTAAGGCTGGCGGCGTACGCCTCAGGCTTCAGCTGAGACTGTCAGAGAAAAGGTGAAGCTGATGGGGGGAGAGGGAGTATAACGGCAGATTTAAATATGAGCCTTTCAAATGCTACTGGGCTGTGAGGAACATCAGACAGCAGCATTACGCACAGAAAAGAAAGCAGCCTGTCAAGCTCAATATTTACCTTTCTCGTTGTCATTTTTATATTCCCATGCCACTACCGTTAAATGTCCCTGCCAGGAATTTGAAGACATTCTGGACGCAGTTTAGAGAAACGAGAGTATCCTACTCAAGGAGATTTTTTTTGTGTTAACAGCACTGTTTTAAAATTGAAAGCTGATAAATACAACAGTACAATAAATATGTAGACTGAAACTTTTATGTATATCACTGGTATTAATTCAGTTTAGCACATTTACACAGATATGGAAAGAAACTATACTTCATATTAAAAATAAGTACTCAGTGATTGCTTGTTTTTTTTTATCTGAATTTTGGCATAAAAATATGATTAATTATAAAATGTAATAAATAGTAATATAGTAATATAGTATAAAACTATAATAAATATTTCTTTTTTTCCAAATTCATTTTCTCAAATGTAATAAGCTATATCTCAAATTTTATAACCATTTAAAAAAAAAAAAAATTAAAGTTATATAAATTAAATACTAGTTAAAATAATAAATACTTGCTGAAACATTTTTTGTGAAAACCGTCGGTTATTTATTTAAGAAAAAATACATGCCTTTCAAAAAATGCAAGTCGAGTTAAATGTAAAATAAAATATCTTGTCTGATATAAAATGTCATAAGTGTATGTTGAGGTCTAATAATACCTCAGTTTATTTGTAAATTTACCATGTAAATGAAATCCTGATCAGTAAACAATGACTGGAGCAGTGCAGTGATCTCTGTCAGCAGTTATTTGAAAGCTGTATGGAAGCATAATATTAGTTTATTAGTATCAGCCAATCATGTGGCAGCAGAACAATGCATTAAATAACCGTGTAGATACACCTGAAGAGCTTCACATCAAACAGCAGGAATTTGAAGACATTCTGGACGCAGTTTAGAGAAACGAGAGTATCCTACTCAAGGAGATTTTTTTTGTGTGTTAACAGCGCTGTTTTAAAATTGAAAGCTGATAAATACAACAGTACAATAAATATGTAGACTGAAACTTTTATGTATATCACTGGTATTAATTCAGATTAGCACGTGCATGTGAAGCATGTGATCCCAGTGACCTGGCATGCTTGTTAGTGCCAGGTGGGCTGGTTTGAGTATTTCAGAAACTGATGATCTCCTGGGAGTTTTACACACAACAGTTTCTATAGTTTATATAGAATGGTGTGAAGGAATATATATTGTAGAACATGGCCATTTCAAGCTGCCAGGAAGGATATCCCTCTTTACAACCATGTTGAGCAGTAAAGCATGTCAGTATGCACAAAAGATCAATCTGATGTTTGTGATGGACTACAACAGCACATTTGGTTCCACTCTGGTCAGGAATCTGAGGCCATCATGTGCACAGGTCCATTCAAACTGGAGATTTACCTGAAAATAACATCAGTAGCACAAGAAAACAGAAGATTAGCTTCTCTAACATTAGCTTATTTATAGGTTCTGTGTACTCAGCTTATAATAAAGATGATTGAAAGGAACTTATAAATAGTCAGGCCTAATGTCATTGGCAGTGACAAAATGCAACGATCGCATCATAATTTGATGAGTACAGAAATTACACAAATTAAGAAAACATTTCAGATGATGTATATATTCCTTAAACATGATTTGCTTGTACATCTAATACTTTTAATTATATATACTTCTCTAGTCATCATCAGAAGGCTACCCTAGATTCTAAACAAAGTTGCAAGATTTAGCTGGTCTGTAATGGTTTGGACCCTAAAGACACCGCCGGTCACTGGCCATCAGAACTGTCAGTGTCTGTAGGATTTACAGGCTTGTGTAAGATTTATACAAATGATTATTGATTGAACTCTGTGACTCGGATTTCTGCTTAGAGTGATGCCTGAAGACACTGTTGCACGTTAAGGACTGAGGTCAAGTAAGCGTGCTCTATAGTGAACGCAGCATATCCGTCTGAACAGAATTTCAATCAACCATGTTGAAATCATGTCTGTTGTTTATTATTCTGCTCAGGCGTTAGCCTCGGTGTACCTCTGTTTAAATTGCCTTATTCCTATGTAGCAGACATACATACATAAGCACCTTGGGAAAAAATCTCCACAGCAGAGTAGGACTTGAAGAGTATTTCAGTAGTAAATATAAATATGTCAACTAAAACCCTGTTCATTTTAGGTTTTTGATGTATTTAGTTTATTCAAGTTTTTTTTACTGGCTAGCTCATGGTTTGTAGCCAGACATACCATATGACAAAGGGTTGATGTAGTATTGATTAAGGCTTGCTACAGTGGGACAATAATCCTTATACCATACAAACCATTTCTATGTATTTCACTGATTTTTAACTTTTCATTTTCTTTGTCAGAATCAGCAGCTTTTTTCCACTAAACAAGAAGTCATTTTTCTTAATCTACGCTCCCAAGTGGCGCAACAGAACAGGAAAGATGGTGTAAGCAAGGGAGGACAAATATTTTCTGACTTCACCAACTATTTCTCACTGGAAATAAAATTGTAAGTCAAAAGCAATTGCAAACACCTTCCACACACATTGTCTCATCCCTGGTGTTTTTTTTTTTCTTTCTTTAAATTGGAGACATAAAAAATTATGGAATATGTAGATCGACAAAGGATATACATATGTTACCATTTTATTTGACGTAATGCTTTATTACTGTGTTTTACAGTACAGACAATGTAATTTTCCAGAAATGTAATTTTTTATATTGTCAAGTATTATTAACATTTTTTATTTTATTAGGAAATGTTTTGTGCTTTCCTTTTTTAGGATGACTATATACATATTGTTAATTAAAGAAAAAGAAAAATACATGGACACACTGCAAGACAAACTTAGACACACTTAGCAAATAAAGATATCTCAAATGGAGTTAAATATTGTTATTATATAACCAATATAAGACCATCAAACCTATTTTAAGACATTTATTTATTTATTTATTTAAGAATAAAATTGTCTTAACAACCTGAAATACTGAAAAACTAGCCAGTAGAGCAAAACTATTCCAAGCTTAAAATGAAAAATGTATTCAAAATCAGGAAATATTAATGTATTCATATTTATACATCATTAATGCTATATTATGTCTTTCTATATTCCTAAATATATTTATTTAAAAGCAATCTAATAAAGCGAAACCTTGGGTTTAAATGTGCATGAACTATTGAAATCAAATTGAAAATTGAATTCAAGCCAGATGGGATGCCAATCTATTATAATGCACCACACCCGCAAACACATTAACACCTCATATAGTGACCACTTTAGTGTATCCATTCTCCCTGTATGTATGTTTTTGGACAATGGGAGGAAACCTGAGAACCCAGAGGAAACCCACGCAGACTGCAACCCAGTGAATCCTGGAGCTGTAAGGTGACATGCCCACCCAATGCATCATCATGTCACCCGGTTCTGTTTATTCATAGTAGTAGTGGTGGAAGGTACTGAGTGTATCATAGGTTTGTCTTTTTTTGTGGGACAGCATTTAGGACAATCCTATGGCAAAAAAAATTATTGATTGTCTGAGCAGGTTTTATTTTAATACTTAAATGTATAATTAAGTCTATAATAACCTGACTATGAGGAAACATTAAGCTCGGGGGTCTTGTGGATTCACTCTGTTTTTACACAGCTGTTCAAGAAAAGGTGTTTGGAGAACTTCGGCTGTGTGTGCCTGGGTGTGTGTCTGTATGTCTATATGTGTGCGCATGTCTCGGCATACAGTTTGTCAATCTATGTAAATGCAAACATGTTTTTAACTGTGTATTAAGATGCAGTGTGTCTGAAGCAGAGTTCCAGAAGGAATCACTGCACTCAGGAAGATTTCCTCTGCTTTGAAATTCAAATTCTCTCTCATGAAAAGGTTTGTTGTAAGGACAGGGAGCAAAAAAAATATCCTGACAATCTGTTTTCTTTTTTAGTATGCTATTTTACCCTGCAGGCCAAAAAGAATGTGTCTGCTTTACAATTCACATCTAATGGTCACAGTTTTTAAGTGTTTTAACATTTATGATAAAATAATAATGCAGTGAATAAGAAAATAATTTAAAGCTCAAGTGGTTTTTTGTTGTTGTTAAAAAAGAAATGCTTCTCAGATACCATACATCTTATATGGTCAAGGAACCATCGCCCAAATGTCTGGTATAACATGATGGTTAATAGTGCCATTTATAATTATATAGTATCTTGTGCTGTACGTGGCATCCAGTTTATTAGGCATCCAAGTATTGTGTCTAAACCACTAGTAAACCAATGGTGTCTATAATACCTAGGCGTCCAGTATATATATTGCAATAGTATCTTTCCCCTTTATTTTCCCACCTGCCAAATCTTAACCACCAGCCAGCTCTCTTCTGTACTCTGCTACAACTGGGGAGGATGATGGCTAAATGTTCTTCCTCTTAGAATCATGAAGCCAGCCATCTTCATGAGCTACCGCTCATGCTGCATCAAAGGGCAATGCAACAAACACAGAGGAAGTGCATAACATTTAACCCCTCCAACATGAATTCACAGGTGCATGGATCGTGTTGCTGTGGAGAGAGTAATGCCATCCCTCCCACACAGAGACCATAATCAATTTAGCCTCTGATGGCTGTGGTATCATTGGGAATCAAACATGTGATCTCCTGGGGATAGGGTGAACCCTTTTCCGTTGTGCCACTTGGCAGCCAAACAAGAGCCAAGCAAACCAAAATCGTTTTTTAATTCGAAAATGTAATTGATAAATCTAGTTAACTTTCTCATGAATTTATAAAAAAAATTCTGTATTAATTCAACTGGTACCAAGAGGTCAAAACCTCCAACCCGTCCTTTTATTTAAAAAAAAGTTTTATCCTTTCCTCCGGCAATTTATCTGCTTTCTTATGCATGTTTGCTTTCATTCTCCTATTGTTTCCAAGTAGGCTCCCCTGGTGTCTCTCCCCAGAGCCTGCATGTGCAGTGAATTTGATTTCAGGCCTTTATCTAAGCTTGTGGACTAAAACTGCTTACAGATTAAGAGGAACTGTGCTGTGATTTAATTTGAAAAGACCAATCAAATCATTTTTGGCACTTGGGCATCATTCGGCGTGCAAGCCGGTCCTATTGATGCGATGTATCAGTGGGAGCTGACACAACGATTACCCAGATGAACCTGCCTTGGACGCCTTACAGTGTGAACAAGGACAATTATTACATGATTTTATGTGATCTGAGAATGGCGCAATTTCACTTCTTTATTTGTGTACTACTCTATGGTGTTTTGTTTTGATCAGAGGAAAAAACTTGGGCTTTATTTAGATGGACTTGCAGCCCCACTGTCTCAGTGCTCCAGCACTGCTTGATCAAAATAGATAACATGTTGAGGAAAAGAAGAAAACAACCTCTCATGGCCTCTCAGTGTCCGTCATGTGTCATGGCCACTCCTGGCTTTCGTGTTCTGCCTGACTGAATCTCCTGTTCCAGCGGTTGATTCTGCCTCTCTGTCCCTTGGAGGCCAACCTGCTCTAGATCCTCCTTGTGCAATCCGATCACAAACACAGAAATGCATCACAAGCACACCTTTTTGTCCTGCTAGCTTTTTTCCCTCTCAGGTCTCAGGTGTGTGTGATTGACAGCTGTCTGAATTAGACACGTCTGAGAAACATGGGCATGGGCTGTTCTGAGGAGCCCACTGTCCTCATCACTGTCACATTTACTCTTGTGTGGATGATTTTTTACGCTCACGTGTAACACTGGCCAACTATAGAAATAATTTTATAGTTGGCTTTGTGCCATTAGGTAAATAAGAAATCGGAAATAACACTTAATAAAACTTAAGTTCTTCAAATTCCCAGATTGCTAGGCAGATAAAAACTGTGTACTGTATAAAATAAAGTCACTTATCTGTCTGACTAATACCTTAATTTCCTTCTAGAAAGTGGAGAAAGATTTAAATATATAAACAGAGTAATGGTGTCAACATGTCAAATAAGCTCATGCACCAAAAATAGTTAGAATCGCTATAATTTAATTACTCTCTCACTCCGTTTCAGTGCCAGCTGAATTTCCAGCTCACCTTTCCATTTGGTCAATCACACCTGCTTATTTACATTTACAATGGCATTCATTTGCAACTTGTCTCAAATGTCATGCTATTACTGACACTGAAATGGACACATTTAATATCTTTGGCCCTCTTGATTACCATGGGAACCAGCGAATGCAGCCGGGCCCTAAACAACCAGCGGCTGATGAAGACAAATGTGCAAACGCAGGTTGGCAGAATTGCTTTCTGGGTGTGTGTGCGTGTGATCGGCCACGCTTGAGAAGACGGAACCAGGAGTTTGTGATTTATAGTGTGGCTCTGTCCCCGGACCACCGCTGTCTGCTGCCCGTCCATGGCTTAATTACCCCGAGTGTGTTTATTAGAATAGTCACATTAAGCATAATACATCATCTCTAAAGAGGGAAGCAGGGCCAAAATATATATTCTACATATAGACTGTATATTGCAGGTCAGTTAGTTCACTGGAAGAAGCTAAAACCGTGATGGACAACAAGGGTGATAAAGGGGAATATATCAAATTTGGGCATGAACAGTGATCAGAACAGTTTTGAACAAGACTAAGACATTACTAATAATGAACTTCTTTTGAGAAGGTACCTCTATCTGTTTTCCTATCTGTCTGTCTTTCAGCTAGACAAAAGAACACTTGTCCACAATATACGTTGAAATGTTTGATCTTCACATATTATTTATTATGCTATAGCTAATTGCACTTGGGACAAAATGATCAGCTAAAGCAATTTAGAATGTTTCTGATTTTGCAGTTTTCTAGTCAGGCTGAACATTATACAGCGTATGTATTCCAATCATGAAATATTTTGGTTGCGGATGAGGCACAGGGCTGATTAACATTTAGGGTTCAGATGGATTGATTTCTTCTTGTCAAGTTAATGCAAATGGTCTGCAAGGAGATGTCATAAGATAAACACACGTACTGCTGCTCCCTGTTGTTCATTGTGTGGTATCGCAGAAAAATTATCTGCTCTCTACAATGAAAAACGGAAGAAGACACCAGCTTTGTATATAATTTGTAGTAGTTTTGGATTATATGATTTACTTGCTGAAAATATTGTATATGGAGGCCTTTTATTGCTTAAATCGCAGTCTGTTCAGTTCAGCTTTTTGGTCTAAATGAATGCTTAGGTAACTAAGCAGTGGATAATCACAGAGTCATCTGAATACTTCCTTGTGCATGTGTGGGTGCAACGTATGACCAAATGTATACAAACGCCATTGTCATACGGACATCCTTCCACTTGCTGGGTTTGCACCAGATTGTAACTGGTTCCAAATGACAGGGAAGACTTGTGGCTGTCTGGTGTTCATACGACCACCATTGCATACATAATTAGTGCCTTATTTTACTTATCCGAACTGTCAGGGGCAGTGACCTGGATAACCTGGGCCACAATGGTATCCTAATATAAACCGACCAGTCTTAGGATTGACTGGAAATGTGGTCAGAGATAACTGCCGAATTCACAAAACTGACAAAGGATTTAGTAACTCTGCAGAAACCGGAGAAGATTCAGAGTGACACCCAGGTTACAGCAATGTAGACTTCATGGAGCAGCAATCCTCTAAGTAATGCCCTTGAGGAGGAGACATTCCTTGTAAAGTGGTATTGTTGTGGTAGGTGCTGGGTGTGCAGCCAGCCTGCAGGCCATGGTGATGACATCCACCAATCAGTGGCCTAATCTCTAATTAGACATTGGATCTCTTTGGGTCTTCTGTTTGTGATGTATTAGGCACTACAAACACTCAACAGGTACAAATGTAGGTGACCTGGTAACTCTGGGTTCACCACAGTGACTCATGTGGCAGGCAAGATGGGCTTGTCAACATGTAGTCCTCTCACTCGTTCTGGTCACTTTTTCTTACTGGAGAGCTCCAGTACAAGGGTAAGATACCATACAAACTTGGTTCCCAATGCTGCTCTGACTTGTGGATGGAGTATCTTGAACAGTTTTCTTCTTGAATTGATCGATTGTCCTGAACGGAAAAATTTGCTACCTCCTACAAAGTCAAGAGAAGTGACAATATTTGATCATATCTCATATAAGTACCAAACCCACCTACACCCTGACTGAGGGTGCCAGCCAGGTGTGTTGTCTTTCCAGTCTGCTGTAGGTAATGTATGTTAGCTATGCAGCACTGACCACCAGCAGCACTTGATATAGCGGAAGCTTGGAGGGAGCAGTCAAACAAACAGTGGACATCCAAACAGCAGAATACCAAAGGAGACCATTCAGCACCTTTAAACAGCCCAGTTAGTCAGGAGATTGTGGGAGGATAAAAGAATTAAGCTGGAGACAAGGCAAGCAATGTGAAAACCTTAGAGCATTTAGAGAAGACGCATCCAACACGGGACTAAGAGGTCAGCGATGTATTGAGGAAAAGCAAGGTGAGCAAACTAACGCAGGAAGTTAGATTAATAGCCACAAATGGTGCCAAAAGTATGAAATCCAATCAGCTGCCAAAAGATGGAATAGCCGATTGGAGTCTATAACCAATTGTGGCTACAGGGATAATGCCAGGATGTGTATGAGGCCCAATGTTTACAAGACAATGATAAGGTCTTGATGATAAGATCTTAAAGAAGATGTGCAGAAGAAGTATTCTCAGCTTCATAGGTGGTTAGCATAAAGGCCTACGTACTATTACACACCATAAAACTTGTTATACACACAAAGCTGAAAATATTTTCCCAAGCAACGTTTGGGAGAGTTTTTCCATCCACTGCGAAACTAATTTGATATTTAAAAAAAGAAGAAAAAACCTGTTGCACTATAATAATAATAATAATAATAATAATAATAATAATAACAAAATAATAGTCATTCATTCAAATCTTGCAGTCAACGCAATATAAACATCCCAGTGTGTAATACGCTCCCATGCTGATGGCGGAACACTCCTGAACAGTCACAAGAGGTGCCTTTTTTGTCAGGGTGTCTGGCTCCTTCCAGTTGGCCTTAATTATAAGCCAGAGGTCATTGACGTTGTTAGTGTCTGGTTGACACTAATTGGCCTAAGGTGCAGAGAACTCTCACTGTGAGACATGCAGAGAGAGGAGGGGTCAGAATCAGAGGTGCGTCACAGCAAAGCAGCAGGCAGAAATAACAAAGGAGAGAGAAATGAGTGTGTGTAATATGTGAGGGGACAGGTGCACGAGGAGCAAAGGAAATGGGCTGTGTATATACACTCACTGGAGCTCATTAATGAGCCAACCATGCTGCCTCTTGGCTCAAGTTGGCTTATTGATTTGTATGGGTTATTTAAGTTGTGACAAGTGGTTGGACTATCTAGAGAATATGAGGGCAGGATTTCCTCAAAATGGAAGTATCGATCTGTTCAAGAAAGATCAGGGTACATAAATGGGAGCCGCCAGAGGAGAGCTGAGATTTGTTGCCCCTCTCACAAAGTGTTGGCTTCCTTTATAATATGATAAGATATATGAGCAAGAAAGTCTCAGTATGCAGGGAAAAGAATCTGTGTTGAAAAATTGTCCATGTCTGGGTGGTATGATATGGGCCGGTCTAAAGTGGAAGTAAATTATTTTCAAGACTCACAGTGATTTATTTTATTTATATCACAGTGATTTTCCAACCGTTAGTTATTTACAGTTCAAATTAATGTTTTTTTAAAGTCTGTAGTCCTGTCATTACAGTAGCTTTAAACAGTCGTTTTTTCACCACCCTGTATTTTTTCTACCCTTTTGAATTTAATGGGGATAAAATGCAGTACCAAGAAACCACACATCAAAAAACTCCTCCTGTTCAGTTACAAAGCACTGATACTGGATACTCCTTACAGAAGGCATCACTGTTTTAATGACTGAATGTTTTTCTTTATTAAATAATTTACATATTACTTTCATTTACATATCTGTGAAAGTAAAAATTTAACTATTTGCCTATGGTGAACACACTTGCCCGGACCAGGAGGCAGCCCCTATCCTTGGCACCCAGAGAGCATTAGGTGTCTTGCTCAAAGCCATGTCAATCGTGTCTTGTCAGTTGCAGGGATCAAACCAGGGTCAAAAGACCAGCTCATAAAACACAAGCCCTCTGCTTGTTTCTTTGGCTTTGATTATGTGTCATGTCCATAAGTATCTGTCAATAACAATAACACTCACCATCGCAATTACCAGAACTATTATCAGAGCTGCTGTTAGAAAATTAATCTACACCTTTTAGATTTAAGAAATCAACAGCACTAGGGTAGGTTAATGATATAATAATAATAATATATAATATATAACATACCCCACCACCATCCTCACTCCCCTGAACATCTGTGAGTCCTGGGTCCCTGAGTTACTTTTCATTTCAGTTAATGTTATGGCTGATGTTATGGCTGCAAACATATACATGTATTTATAAATACATATTGTATTGGGGCATGTGATGATGCTTAATGTTAATCACATTCAAACCCTCTAAAACTGATTAATGGACAGGATAAAATCTTATCCGAGGGGCTGTCAAGAGTCCTACAGTTAAAAGAACTGCAGATGTATATGATGATATGTATATGAACAAATACAATTTTCAATTTTATATCCACTCTATATATACTAAGGTGTTGATTTATTGACCTTTTTATTAATATAATTTATGTACATATTTATTTACAATATTATTCCTGAATATCACATTGTGTTAAAATGCAGCATCAAAATATTTCACATCGCATTCAAGCATTTTTCTTATTTGTAGGTTATTAAAATGTAAACTTACATAATTCAAGCGGCCTGCCAAATTAGGCTTATAACAGTAATAACATAATAAAAAAATAAATGGTTTTATTATTTTAACTGTGTCAAAATTACAATCAAAAATTGATTACAAGTTAACCTTTTAAAAGTCAAACCTCTAAGCTATTCTATATAAAAGCATTAGAGTCTCAGGGTAGTTTATGCTAAGTTGAGTGCATCTCAAATTTCCATAGTTGATTTTGTTCGCCACACAGATCCCCTCATGTCAGGAATAGGACATGACTGCACGAGAGGCGACTCTACGGGCTGCCTTACGATCAGACCTCAGTGGCAGGTGCAAGGAAGAGCTGTGACACAGCAGCTTCGAGGTCAGACCCAGTGCTCTGTCACACAGCCATTTAGCAGCAGCAACACACACACACACACACACATACAGCATTCAGACAGATTGCCCACAGCACTTGCATCATCAGCTCACTGATTCTCAATAAGGGACAGTTGTGGCACAATCTTGTCGTAGACGATGCAAAGATAATGGAGTCGTGTACACTCACTGTCCACTTTCTAGATGGATG
>JAOVVF010000018.1:4059120-4069293 GCA_028565595.1 Duopalatinus emarginatus | reverse complement strand
ATATACATGTGTGTGTGTGTGTGTGTGTATATATAATAATATGTAATATGGATGTGCATTTCTAATGAGGGTAGCCTTTAAATGCTATGCACCAGCTTATATACGAGTGTCAAACACACAAAGGCAGAGGAATTTCAGTTCCTAACTTGTGATAATCGATAGTCAGAAACACTTTATTTTTTGCGTATTCAAGAAATACAGCTTAAAAGACTGTTAAGCCCCGTCCACGCTGTTCGGAAACTGTCGTAGGCGTCGCAAGTGTAACATGTTATTTATGACGACGCTAGTAGATGCGCTGATAGTAATGCAAAATGACAAAAAAGGGATGTTTAATTTCCTTATGATAGCCAGTCAACCCCACTGTCACTGCAGATTCATTCTCTTAATCAAATTCAGAAACATCATCGGAGCTGAAGTTCCAGAACTAGGGAATTCCCAGTCCAAGTCTGTCATAATGGCGTTTTACCGCGGCAGTGTCCACCAGTGACGTCAGACGTACGGAATTCCTGAAGCGAGCTCGGGTTTTTCTGTCAATTTATTTAAAATCGTTAATTTTAAAGCAAAGCTGCTATTTTCATTTTAATTAGCGTCTATATTTCAGTATCTAAAACGATGTGAAATCACCAGCGGCATCCATTAGGTGGTGCTTAGCCTTTAATGAGTAATTCACACTTTTTCAAGATTTGTCCATTCGATGTTCAATATCGCTTTGTTGTGATGCAGTTCTGATTTAAACAATAGAATCTGAGCAGGAGCATGTTATCGCGAATAACATTCACCTTCGGCCCGCGCCTACGATCAAATCACAGCCGTGACATTATTCGTGACAACACATGACTTTGAGTGTTCTATTGCTTTTATACAACAGTTCTTACAAAAAAAAAGAAAGAAGATAAACCAAAGAAGCCCAGAATTACAGACTGAATATGCTTTAATATTGACAATACATTCTGCCAAAAAATAGTCCACAACGAATAAGTTGTTTTTATGCAACAGTATAAATTCCTGAGCCTGCCGTAACACCAACTAAAATTAGTTTGGAATAAAAAAAATGCAAATAAATGAAGATGAAATAAAAAGACAAAAGGCTAAAAATAAGCCATCGAGAATGTAAAGATTATTTGTTAGTTTGTTTATTTACTTACTAACTTATTTGGGTAATTGCGTTATTTATATACGTTAATTTATATAAGGAAGAAATATGTATTATACACATTTCTGTTCATTGTGCAGTAAGAAAAAAAGGATGTGCATTGGGATCAAACAGCTTCAGAGTAACCAAACGGACTGCTGGTCAAATGTTATCTAAAAGTCGTCCATATTAATTTCTCGTTTTGTATAAGCACAAATACAAAACAACTAGCGGTTGGTGTGCAATAAACCTTCCCGTTACTGGCAACACACCAGCGGGGTAAAACTAGTTGGTGTGAAAAAAGCCGTGTTGATATTTTTGTGTTTAGAACGCTTCTCAACCAATCAGATTGTGTGGTCGGAACTATCTGTTGTATATCATACTATAAAGCCTGCTATGGCTTAACAAATTCTTTATTTCTAAACATAAAATCACCCTGTAGCATGTGTTCATGGGGATTAATGATTAAACCGAAATCAATTGAACAAGCTGTGTTTCACTTCAGTAATTAAACTCAAAATGTCTAGAGATCCATAATAATGAAGACTTGTGTTTCGTTTCTAATTGGAGAACTGGCTGGCAGGTAAAAATCTTTCCTGGGATGAATCGTCTTTGTGGCATCTGTGTGTTCGAGCTAGTCTGTTCATTATGTTGGGAAGTGTGTACAAACTGCACTTTTTTTTTTATTTTTATTTTTTTATCAGCCATGCTCGTTATATCAGACTCCAGCGACTTTATAGTGTTTTGTCGCTCGCTTGCTTTGCCCGTGCTGGTCGTGTATCTTCTCAGCTACTCATTAGTGTGTTCCTTTGGCAGATGTTCTAAGAGAAAAACATCAGCTTGGGAAAGTTGATTTGTACAGAAGAGTTAAGAAAGGGGGACAAATGATCTCTGGAACATGTTTCTCACATTTATAACTGAAAGTTAGTAGTAGTTGTAGTAGTTCAGTGGTTGAAACGTTCTGACCAGAAGGTCATGGATTCAAATCCCACCACCACCAGGCTGCACTTGAGCAAGACCCTTAACCTTCAGTTGCTCAGTTGTGTAAATGGGATAGATGTAGGTCATTTTTTTTAAATAAATGCATATGCCTAGTTTTGGCCATGGTTTTAGGTTGGAGGGGGTTTGAGTTTGACTGGTGGATCTGCAGTGATGTGGGCTCTGGGTGTACCGGTCTGCTGTGGTTAGGAAGGTGCTGAGCTGGAAGGCAAAAATCCCTACCCTTACTTATGGCCTGGATCTGTGGGTACTGGCCAAAAGAATGAGGTCGTGGATACAAGCCGCAGAAATGCGTTTCCTTTGCAGGGTGTCTGGACTCTCTGTTAGAAATAAGGTGAAGAGTTCGTTTATCCATGAGAGATTTGTAGTAGTCAGTGCTCCTCCAGGTCAAGAGGAGCCAGTTTAGGTAGTTCAGCATATGGTTGAGACATTGTGGAGAGATTATATCTCTTGGCTGGGGTGGGAACGCTTCAGCATTCTCCTGGAAGAGTTAGAAGTGGTGGCTGTGGATAGAGAGGTCTGGGCCTCTTTGTTTGAAAAGCCAACTGAACACAAAAGTAGTCCCCTGAAACTACAACTTATTAGAATATATTAGCATTTCAGAAAACTAATGATTATAAATTATATGCTGGAGTTAAACCAGGTTGTTGACGCTGCTTTGGTTTCTGTCTCTGTAGAATGTGTCTTCTCATTAACAATGTGGGTTTCATCTGCGTTCTCTGGTTTCCTCCCACCAATCAAAACATGCCAGTGGGTCACCCAGTGATTTTAAATTGCCCCGTGTTGTGAATGAACGTACATTGTGTTCTGTGATGGACTAGCTTCCCACGCTGAGGACGTTCCCATTTTATGCTTAGCGGTCTTTGGATAGGTTCCAGTTTCATTGTGATCCAGACCAAGATTAAGTACTGGACATCAAATTGTTGTTGGGTTAAAAAATTATTACAAAAGTGTAGTATTCTGTATTGTCACATGGATGTACCGGGTTCATGATTGTGCATAAAAATCTTGTATTATTCGGATAAATACGTATGTACAATCTGTACGACAGGACATAAAGGCCGCCTCCTTGCGCACGTTGACGTCTATTGTCCACTTGGAACGGACTCCTAAACTGTCAAATATTATCGACTGCACCGGCACAGCCTCCTACCACGGCTTCTTACCTGTGCTGGTCCGCAACTGCATACAAGCCATGATTGGTAAGGAAGAAATCTATCTGTCTGTCTGTCATGATGAGATTTCACACAAACTACTCTAACTCTTATTGGTTTGTTATTTTTTTTTTTTTGTGAAAATGCCAGACCCGCTGATGGAGCCATACCCGCACCAGTTTGCCACAGCTCTGTTTTCCTTCCTGTACCACTTGGCCAGTTACGATGCAGGTGGAGAGGCCTTGGTTTCATGTGGGATGATGGAGGCCTTGTTGAAGGTTGGTGTTTATTTCCTTTCTTATTTCCTCCTCTCTGAATCCTATTTCCTATTTTATTTGTCATACCGAGTTCGCTGTCTGATAAGCGATATTCCTGAATCTAGGTGATCAAGTTCCTGGGGGACGAGCAGGACCAGATCACTTTTGTGACGCGGGCAGTGCGTGTCGTGGACCTCATTACCAATCTGGACATGGCTGCCTTTCAATCCCACAGCGGCCTTTCTATCTTCATCTGCAGACTGGAGGTGCGGGCGCTCGGCTTCATTTTGGACCTCATGATTTTGGGCACCTCTTTTTTTTTAAAAAAACTTTAAAACTTGAAAATGACTAAAGTACCATGTTGTATGATATGCTGGTGTGTTTGTGTTGGGTCCAGGAGAGCTATTTAACAAAAGGCTTCTTTATACATGTTATTTAATGACTTGTAGGTAAATGTATTAAAATAATAGTTTAAATACAAATAAGTAAATAGAATTTGAGTGCATTTTAAAGGTAATATGTCAAGGCTACGTTTTTAATTTTTATATTTAAAACGCTACTTGTAAACATTCATGAAAAACTACTGAAGCTGTGTTCATCAATGTAGAAAATTTTAATATAAAATTACAACAAAGCTAACGTATGTTAACGTATGGCTCTGTGTGTGTCCGTGTAGCATGAAGTGGACCTGTCCAGGAAAGAGTGCCCTTTTGTCATCAAGCCAAAGATCCAGAGGCCTAGTACAACTGCTGAAACTGAGGACATGGACACCGATATGGACAGTCAGTTCTTGTTCTGAGATTTCAAATCTACCTCCTGTCTCTATATATATATTGTTGTTATACTGATGCAATCCGCTGACATGAAGTATGTTGGCCGATTAATCATCATTAGTATCATATATTTCATATCTAACGGTTATGATCCTGCAGTGTCTGAAGTTGCCATGGAGAGCAGCCCAGGACCCTCGACCTCCACAGGCTCCAAAACCGACTCTGACCCTCGTGCACAGAGCAGCACAATGAGCGCGCCCAGAGCAGGTAAGTGAACTCCTCACAGCCACCGGCTCGTTTTCCACCTCCAGTAGCGATTTAACAGGTGATTAAATAACAGGCTTTGCTTCACTGTGTTTCAGGTGTGCAGTGTATCCCTCAGAGGGCAGCGCTGCTCAAATCCATGTTGAACTTTTTGAAGAAAGCCATTCAGGACCCGGCCTTTTCAGATGGCATACGCCACGGTAAAAGGATCTTTAACATGCTGAGAACTATACTGTGCAGGATAAGCCAGTTACTTTTTATTGAAATCATTATAACTAGTGTTTACTTTTAGATGGTTTTGTTTTTCCGAAGCAGCTTAAAATTGATCAGTAAAATTGATCCCAGGATACAAGAGCTGCCTTTTCTCTTGGTGACAGTCTGATAGTGTTTTGTTTCTAATTTTATATAGATCTTGGTTTAACTGTTTTCTGAATAATGCGTGTGGTTATCCGCATGTTTTCACACTTGCCTTATGGTGGCCTGAGCAGGGTTTTTTGTTTTGTTTTTTTATTAGATTAGATTAGATTAGATTTGTCATGCAGTGTACAGATGAAACGCAGGGCCGATGAAATGCAGTTAGCATCTAACCAGTAGTGCGAGATACAGTATTATTTACAATGTTACGTTAAAGTGCATGTTTAGATACGTATGTATGATGGGTTGTGTATATACAGTATGTACAGGAGCTATTTAAGCAGAAACATAAATAATACAGTAAGTGGGCTGTTCAAATAGCTGAATACGTCTGAATAATAAAATCTAAAACTACAAAGTCTTACATGACTGATAAAATACACAGAACAGTTGGTATGTTTACATGCAGAGATTTTCTCCTGTCCGATTAAATTCATTCCCATTCCAGATTCAGACTGAGGTTTTTATATGTACACTCTAGGCAACACTGATTCAAATCTTCATTTACATGCACGCTTACAAGTAATCAGATCCGATATAACTCACGTTACCATGACAACGAGCTTCACGCCAGTTCAATCAGAGAGGAGACGCAAAACGTTACCTGGGTCATCTACATTCGCTCAGATACGACCGTCCGTCCTGCTGACTGTTTTCAAACCTTTTAAAGTTTGAACATTAAGGTCGTCTCCTCTGATGACCAGTTTTTAGCTCCCACCATGTTGAAGATGTTGCACCTGCACAGAATGTAGATAAACGATCCGTTTGGGAATGTAATCGGATACAGGTGTTTACATGGCTGTTATTCTTCTGTTTAACGAATTTTTTAAAGGATTACCACCTTGTTCAATCGGAAAGAAAATGTCATTGGAATGACCCCAATCAGACGACTTTATTCCGACTGAGCTGTATACATAGGCGTATTCTATTCCGATTGAGCTATTGTTCGGATTATTAACGCATCAGGCTACATGTAAACATACCTACTGCTAACATGGACGAAAAACACAGCTAACTGGCTAACTGAACTAGCCTAGCTTGCAAAATAGACTGTGAATTATTCGATAATACAGATCAGTTTTAAACTTTAAGAATGATGAGCTGTTTGCCCTCGCTACAGCTTTGAAAGGCTGAAAAGCAGGAGACATTGAGCTGCTCATGTGGCTTGGCTTCATTCACCCACAGTTAAAGTGAGACATCATATTAAGTTCTGGTGAAGGTCCCAAAAATAGTTTATGGTTACATTGCTATTAAATATTTCTGAGTCAGCATGTGATAAATCTCCTTACATTTACTCAAACACGTTTATTTCTTCACTAGTACTTTATCCTCTATATTGCTTTTCTGTCTTTTGATACTTAACCTTGTTTTGGGGTGGGGGGGGGGATGCTTGATGCTGCACTTTTTCTCACAACTGTGCAAGTAAATGTAACCGCTATTGCTCCGGCCTGTCATGTGTGTCTGTCTGATATTAAAGGCTAAGCACCAGCTAATATGCAAGTGTCAAACTCATAAATAGATAGGAATTCGAGTTCCTAACTTGTGATAATTGATAGCCAGGTATTTTTTTTTTTTTTTTTTTTTACAAATTCAAGAAATACGGCTTAAAAGACTGTTAAGCTCCACCCACGCTGTTCGGAAACTGTCGTAGGTGTCGCGTGTGTGACGTATGTGGTGGACAACACCAGTAGATGTACTGACAGTAATGCAAAAATGACTTAATTAATTTCCTTATGATATCCACCCCACCCCACTGTCACTCATCCTCTTCATCAAATTCAGAAATATCACCAGAATCTGAAGAACCAGCACTGGGAAATTCCCAGTCCAAATCTGTCCTAATGGTGTTTTACCATGCAGTTGTCCACCAGTGATGTCACACGAGCTCGGGATTTTCCGTTAAATTAAAATCGTCAATTTTAAAGCAAATTAATTTGCTATTTTTATTGGAATTCCTGTCTGTATATTTCAGTATCTAAAACAATGTGACACCACCAGCGGTGTCCATTAGGTGGTGCTTATCCTTTAACGAATGATATTTGGATGACTAATATACCGTCTCCTGTCTCTCCAGTGATGGATGGGTCACTGCCTACCTCGCTGAAGCACATCATCAGCAACGCCGAGTATTATGGCCCATCACTCTTCCTCTTGGGTGAGCACACAGCAAGGACACCTGTCACCTCAAACTGTGTCATTGTCTGTTCACAGCTCTGTAGCGATGTTCAAGGACTTGTGGTGTAAAAATTCAACTCTACAGGTTGCACAGATTTTTTTTTTTTTTTTTTTTTCTTCATTTTGCTGATGTTTGCTTTGAGGTCAGAGAAAAATCCCACCACACATGCTTCTTGTAGCTAATGATTCACTAGATTCTGCCCAGACATCAGATCGCGTCTAGAACTCGTGATTTATTTGGACTGAGGACGAATAAAACGTCATGTAACAAAGAAGGATTTGACACAAAGTTAAAAATATATTGGCTATAATGTCCTGAAAGCCATCTTCTGATTCTCTCTCAGCGACCGAGGTGGTGACAGTGTTCGTATTCCAGGAGCCGTCTCTCCTCTCCTCCCTGCAGGACAACGGCCTCACAGATGTCATGCTACATGCATTGCTCATCAAAGATGTGAGTCTGGCATATCAATCTTCCCCTCCTCCCTCTTGTCATACTCTGCTTCTTCCTCCCCTCCTCCGTTTCTTTTCTTTTTTTTTTCTCCCTCTATTGTGTTCTGTTTAACCCACACGTTTCCTCCGTTCTGCATGTTTGAATATAACAGCGTCTCTGTTAGACCGAGTCTCGGGTGAACGGACATCTTGTCTCACCACCCACTCGTAGCCTTTTGTTTGTTGTTTTCGTGGTCTCATTCACTCTTTCTTCGCCAGCTCTCACTAATTAACTTCCCAAAACCTCGCACCCCGGCAGTTCGCACCACACCTGTTGGACGGTCTTGTTCCTTGGCATCTTCCCACGATCCTCTCTCTCATGTTCCTCCCCTGCTCTGCTTTTTTTTTTCTCTCCGATCCTCTCTCTCACAGTTTCTGTCTCTGCAGGTCCCTGCCACCCGAGAGGTGCTGGGTTCCTTGCCCAATGTCTTCAGTGCCCTGTGCCTAAACGCCCGTGGCCTGCACTCGTTCGTCCAGTGCCAGCCCTTCGAACGCCTGTTCAAGGTTTTACTGTCGCCCGACTATCTGCCGGCCATGCGACGTCGCCGCAGTTCTGACCCACTGGGTGAGTGAAGCAGCAGGAGAGCTGGTGGTTAACACAGTCCTTCTAGTCGCGCAGTCGCAAATAGCTTTAACCAACGTTTATCTTGTCCCGACAGCAGTCGCTCTACTCAACAAGCCATTAATAAATAAGTTAAACCGACTATATTATATTGTACAATTTTGTAGTTCCTATTTGTATTTGTACACGTTTGTTTGTTTGTGTTATTGTTATGAGAAATGTCCTGTGTATCCTGTACTAGAGTTGGGCGCTAAAACGCTAATTATCGTGATATATCATGTACTCGATTGAAAGTATAAGACGTCAATAGCACGTCGATAGAATTATTTCTGTCCATGTTTTGACAGACACCACGAATAGCCAGTGAGAATACTGTTGCACTGAATTAGAGTTACAGCCATTTCAGGTTTGGTTGACACACACAGCACAAAGCGTAGGCGTAGCAGCGGCTTAGCCCACACGCTAATGTTTAGGTTCCTGCAGACGAATGTTCGTTTTTTTTTTTTTTATTTGACATTTGAAAGCTGCTTGAGTTCATACTGAGGATACAGAATATTTTTATTTATTTTTTTGTATTTTCCAACAAATAAAAAAAATTGTCTGAGTCTATACAAGGAAAAGGAGACTGTGACGGAGACATCTTACCAATGTCATGTGACGCATGACGTCACATTACAGCCGTTTTTTTTTATCCCCAAAAGTACTTTTGTAACCTCAGAATTATTATTTTTTTACCTCAGAAGAAATTATTAGTACAGAAATTATTAAAATAAAAATACTTTTATATTGCTCCTCTTCAGTTTCAAACGTCTGCACTGCTCGAGGTGCATTATGGGATAGAACAGTGTGCTCAGTTCGCATACTGCAAAATGTCTCCCGATGCAATGTGTCTGGGAACTTCTCATGTCCTGCTTGATGTATGCTGTACATTCCGACACACTAGTCACACTCGTGTACTGCTGTCGCGTACTGTTCAGTAAAAAGTACGCGATTTCGGATGCAGTCTGTGACTACCCGAAGCTGGATGTGTACCGTGCATACGCGACCAAATGTGCGTCAACATTTTACGGCGTTGTTACACCGTTGCACTTGCATAACTTCCGTTTATGTTTGTGAACAAAACATGGATTTATCACCACAGCCTGTTTCTGTCTCTGTTTTATTGGGGGAATGTGTTTCAATTTCCAATCTCTCCATAATTGCTTGCCACGTTGTGTTGATCTATCACATACAACCCAAATAAAATAAAATAAAGTTTCTGGATGAAAAATACATTAAAATGTAAGATTATTATGACTGAACATTAACAACAAAGCTGCAAGGTGACACAGACGTGATATTGTTCCAATTTCCAGAAACACACAGACTGCAGTACTATAACTGACTAAATACAAACTGCAGAGTTCATACTATCCATAAATCAGAGAACACGTGCATGTTTTGATCGGCGCTTTAAACTTGTGCACTAGTGCTGTAAAATGTTGACGCATGCCCAGAACATATGCCAGGTCTGTCCCTCGGCCAACAGCAATGCGCATGAGCACATCTGCTCACGCACGATCGGTACAGTATAGAGGTCGAGTTTTGAGATTTTATTTTGTGTTAATTTAATATATTTATATATTATATTTATTTATTTATAATATATTTATATAATTTAAAATAATTACTTTTGTTTTATCTGAGTTCATTTTGTTTCCCTGCAAAACTTGAATACTTGAAGATTTTATAATTTTATGAATTAAGGTTATTATTTATTTATTTGGGGTTGACCAACTAATTTAGTGTGTTCCATAAAACATGAATCTTTTGTCCGAATTTAGACTTTTTGTTTTCTATTACCTGTGTGTTTAATTTGGATGTGACCGAAGACTTTAGTTGTCTGTTTTGTTTGTGTTCTGAAACACTGGAAGTTTCTGTCTGCTCAGAATTTAGGTTTTATGTTTTTTATATA
>JAOVVF010000018.1:4044249-4056320 GCA_028565595.1 Duopalatinus emarginatus | reverse complement strand
GTAAACTCTCTGTTCCTGACTCAGACGTTATCCCACGAGCCAAAGGTTTTGCAGGAGGGGCTTTGCCAATTGGACAGCATCCTGTCAGCCCTGGAGCCGCTACATCGGCCCATCGAGGAGCCAGGCGGTTCGGTTCTGCTGAGAGAACTGGCCAATGCTGGACATGTCACCGACGCCACTCTTTCTGCCCGCGCTACACCTCTGCTGCACGCGCTCACCGCCGCACATGCGTACATCCTTATGTTCGTCCACACGTGCAGAGTCGGACAGGTGAAGTTTGCAGCGTGGAAAATGGCACTAAATAAATAATTTAATCGCTGATGTAACCAGCAGTGCTGAAGTTTTGTGGTAACTCTGTCTCTCTCTCTCTCTCTCTCTCTCTCTCTCTCTCTCTCCCTCCCCTCAGAGTGAGATCCGGGCCATCTCCGTGAACCAGTGGGGCTCTCAGCTGGGGCTGAGTGTGCTCAATAAGTTGAGTCAGCTCTACTGCTCGCTGGTGTGGGAAAGCACTGTGCTGTTGTCCCTCTGCACACCCAACAGGTCAGCACCGCACCCCTTACTCGGCTTACACTCGCCAAGCCTTCCGCCCTCAGCCCTTTCGTGGCTGAAACCGCGAACATAGTGACCGAAAGCCGAAACTGGTAGATTTAAAACATGTGAAACTGTATCAGGATACTCCGATTACAAATGGCTTCTGGAGAACTCAATTCACGACAAATCTGTTCAGTTAGTCATGTTAGTTTTGTGCCGTATGAACACAATTTTCAAGGAGGTAGAAATGACTGCTCATGATCATGAGCTTTATCGCTCTTGAACCAATACAATAATTGAATAACGTTTTGTAAGAATTGACTGCTGCCAAGCTATGAGTAATTTTCTTTCTCCCGCAGTCACTGCTTTAATAGCCTCTACCCATGCCTTTGGCAGATGCACCAGTCTGTCTGATTTACATATTTTGATTTTCAGTCTCAAGATGTACAGCAAAAGAAATGCTTGAGTATCTTTTCTTGTACTTCGAGCTTGGGATCAGTCAGTGGGCTAAAAAACAAACAAAAAAAAGTCCACTGCTTTTAGTATTAACTAGAAACCCATAACCGCTGTAGTAGTCCACATTTAGTGTTCTTGATGTACAATCTTGTCCATGAATCATGGCCTTTGTTCCAGGGCTGGGTTTTAAGCATCGACTTGTTTTTGTTTTTGTGCAGTCTCCCTCCTGGCTGTGAATTCGGCCAGGCTGACATGCAGAAATTGGTGCCTAAAGAAGAAAAACCCTCGGGCAGCACTGTGACTAGTGGAGGCCGGAGAACCGGTAAAAAAACACTGCCCCATGGTGATTCTGCATAAATCCTTCCCTATAAACCTCTGCTTATCTGTCCGTCCTTTTTTTTTTTCCCCTCAACTTTAAATCTTACTACCCTCAGTGTACCTCCTTTTTTGCATGCTTTTCATTCCTACGTTTTTACTTGCCATTATGAGGGCCGTGTTTCTTCATGCTCGACTGAACTCTCTGTTGGTGTTTCCTCTAGCTGAGGCGGAGGCTCTGTCTGTGGGCGTAGACCCCTCTGCACAGGGGCTGCTGGAAGGCATGGGTCTGGATGGAGACTCCCTCGCTCCAATGGAGACGGACGAGCCGACAACCGCAGACCCGAAAGCCAAGTCCAAACTCACTCCTGCCATGGCGACGCGCATCAAGCAGATCAAACCTCTGCTGTCTGGTCAGTCGCTGAATAAAAACTCAAACTGGTTTTCTACATGGATTTATAAGTTTGTCATCAAGGGGAACGAAATGCACCGAAAAGACCAGCCTGACTGAACACAAAGACCGGTGGTGGTGTTAAATGAATTGGCAATAACGAAGTGACATTTTGAGCTCAGTAGCTTTGTGTATAAAAATGATTACATTTTTTTGAAGTCTTTTAAAGTATTGTAACGTATAAGGCAGATATTACAGTGGATAAAGAAGTTTGTGATGGTGATAGTCACTTCTGCCTGACTAAGTTCCATTTAGAATAATATGACTTAAGTAAAAAGTAGTCACCCAATTAATTACTAGAGTAAGAGTGAAAAGTACTAAGTGATAAATCTACTTGAGTACTGAGTAACTGCTGAGTCACCTCCTTGTTTTATAAACAGGACGTCAAAAATACACCTGAATGCATAAAAATATAAAACGGTAAAGAACAAGTTCAATGGTGGAGAATATCTCTTAAACAACTAAAACAATAATAAAATAAAATCTTTGCAAACTATCTTAAATTAAATTCTCTTCAGGTTGTTGTGAAACACACACTGTTGTCTCTGCCGTTGTATTGTGCTTCTGTGCTCTTTTCCGCCTGTGATGGCTGCCTGGATTTTGTATGCGGCTATGTAACGGCTTGGCTCTGTTTGATTGAAATGGAGTCAAACGCCGCTAGTGGGTGCATTTGACTGGTGACGCAGTCATGTGACACAGCCTCTGTCGGAAGTCTCAGCAAAACGGAACAAAAAAAGTAGCGCTGCTTCTTCTCAAATATACTCAAGTAAAAGTAAAAAGTGTGCTGTATTAAAACTACTCTTTAGTTCAATTTATCCAAAAAGTTGCTCAAGTAAATGTAATGGAGTAAATGTATTTTGTTACTACACACCCTTTGCTAAGTTCGTTGTACAATATATTGTAGAACAGTTTAGATCTTGTATGGTTCATGTGTTAGGGTTGCTATCCAGTTTTCATGCTGTCTTTGGCAGTAAAAAAAAATTCTAGGTTAACTTTCAGGTGCTTTACACTTTTGTTTAATACATTTTTCCAGATATTAATACAAGTCTTGCTAAAATCCACTCTTTCCCATACGTCTCTCTCTTGCAGCATCGTCCCGTTTAGGAAGGGCTCTGGCCGAGCTGTTCGGCCTGCTGGTGAAACTTTGCGTGGGCTCTCCTGTCCGCCAGCGTCGCTCCCACCACACGACGAACACGGGCACTGCCCCGACGCCAGCTGCCCGTTCAACCGCTTCCTCGCTTACCAAACTGCTCACCAAGGGCCTGAGCTGGCAACCGCCTCCGTATACCCCCACCCCTCGCTTCAGGTACCAGCCTTCTACATCATCAGTCTCCTTTTGTCTCCTGATCTGTGTGTTTTGTATTCGCATGCCTGTAAATACACTAACGCGTCTGGTCCTGTTCAGACTGACGTTCTTCATCTGTTCCGTCGGCTTCACTTCGCCCATGCTGTTCGACGAGAGGAAGTACCCCTACCACCTGATGCTGCAGAAGTTCTTCTGCTCCGGAGGCCATGATGCTCTGTTTGAGTAAGTAAAGAAGTCTTGTGCTATTCCTAACCTTGATATGACACTCATTATCATTTTCTAACCCCTATTTTCCTGTGCACTCTGTTGCTCAGGACGTTTAACTGGGCATTGTCCATGGGAGGAAAGGTGCCAGTGTCTGAGGGCTTGGAACATTCAGAACTGCCTGATGGGACTGGGGAGTTTTTAGACGCCTGGCTAATGCTAGTGGAGAAGATGGTAAACCCCAGCACAGTGCTGGACTCTCCCCACTCTCTGCCTGCCAAGGTGCCGGGCACGACGACGACCATGCCGCAGTTCAGTGCCCTGCGTTTCCTCATCGTCACACAGAAAGTAAGAATAACCTTTTTGTAAATAGAAAAAAACTCATGGAATTCATGCACACACAATGTGACACTAGGGGTGGAGAATGCAAATCGATAAATATAGACAGAATTGTCATGTTCTACAACGCTTGCGTTACGACATGCAACTGATTCTCTGACTCTTCGACCTCCAGGCCGCTTTTAACTGCATCCGCAGCCTGTGGAACCGCAAGCCACTGAAGGTGTACGGTGGCCGCATGGCCGAATCCATGCTAGCCATCCTTTGCCACATCCTACGCGGAGAGCCTGTCATTCAGGAGCGTCTGTCCAAGGAGAGGGAAGGAACTGCTCGCGCTGATGAGGATACGAGCGCCGCGGCTGGAGGAGCTAGCACAGGGCCGGGAACCGGAACAGCGGGGGAAGGTTCTGGGACTGGAGGTGCGGCGAGCACAGGTGGAAGCACCACAGAAGACGGGAGCAGCTCCACGACCCGCAGAGAACCGCAGGTCAACCAGGCTCAACTTACACAGGTAATGGGTCCTCTTTGTTCCTGTCAATGCAGAACATGTTGTGTCATATATTTTGCACTGTGGGCTGATTCTGTGCCAAATCAACCAGAGGCTGCCAGATGACCACCTCAGATTTGAATCTAAATCTTGGGGTGAAATTCTTACTATTTCAGGAGATATGTAATCTTTAAATTTCGTACTCGTGATTTGCTGCTATGATCCGTAAGGGATTTTGAAGGGTCGTATCTTCGTTTCTAAACTTGACACAAAGCTGTAAATTGGTACCCTTTCTCAGTTTCGTCCACTCTTTTAGAATATGGCATCAGAATGAACGTTGGCATAAGCGGTAGCACGTTATGATCCTGCCAGAATCCAATTTTGTTTGGCGGCGAACCCCATTTTTGGATTTTGACCCTAGGGTCACAGGATTATCAAGTTGTCTGGACCAAAGATTATTGTTATATGGGGAGATACTGTAATCAGATGCAATATTACCCCAATTGAAGACAAGATCTCAGATTTATAGGCATGCAAGTATGGTCTTGTGAAAATATAATCATCTCATCACAACTTAAGAGTCTTTTTATATTTTAAAAGAGGGGACAAAACTGAACCAGGGTACCAATTTTCCGCTTTGTATCATGTAGATAGATGAAGATACGGCCCTTCAAAATCCGTTACGAATCATAACGGAAAATCTTCAGTACAAAAACATGTACGTGTGTACGTGTGTGTGTGTGTGTATAGATTCCCTTAGCACTTAACTGGATGAATCCTCATGCAGTTGATGAAACTCGTACTAAAGTACTTTATGTGTGTGTCGTTGTGTACAGCTGATAGACATGGGCTTCTCCAGAGAGCATGCAATGGAGGCTTTGCTCAACACCACCACCATGGAGCAGGCCACTGAATACCTCCTCACCCATCCACCACCATTACTCAGCGCTGCCATTCGGGTGAGACACCATGACATGTTTACCTAAGAGTTGGTTTATTATTGCTTCTCTCTTTCTCTCACACACACACAGACACAGACAGACATGCACGCAGGCAAACATAGACACATACATACTTATACACATACACACAGGGCTTACGATTAGTCACTTTGGTCACCTTGTGTCATTAAAGGAATTCACCATGTCTGAAGAGGACCAGATGATGAGGGCCATTGCCATGTCTCTGGGTCAGGAAGTCAGCATGGAGCAGCGCTCAGACTCTCCTGAGGTGGGCAGACTGACACACAGGCATACAAACCAAACTGCGGTCCAAATGACATACTGTCACATGACTTGTACCGTGTACAATGTACAGCTTACTGTTTTTTTTTTGTTTGTTTGTTTGTTTTTTTTGTTTTTTTTAAAAGTACGTGAACTGAGTATGGTTTTTTTTTTTTGTTTTGTTTTTTTTTTTTTTTCCTCAAACTAAATCTTGGCAGAAAGGTTAATAACTTAAAGCAACCGTATACACTGAAGTGCCAGAAAAATGGTACACCAGATTAACACTTGGTATGTTACCCATGTGGCATTGCGGAAATATTCTGCCGGCAATGAACACCGTGCGTCCTGCAGAACGGTCCACAGTTCTGTCGTATCCTGAGGTGTAGGATTTTGCACGGCATCCCAGATGTGTTGGAAAACGATGAGATCTGGTGACTTAGCTGTGAATTACAAAACCCCAAACTTTCTCTAACTGTAATTTGGTGTCTTTAGACATGTGTGGTGGCGCATTGTCCTGTTAGTAGCGGACAGACCCATAAGAATGAATGCAGGACATGAACTGGTGTAACTCATCAGAAAGGAGACACACACAGTGTTCACCTGTTAGAGAGGTTTGTAGATGTACCAGGGGTCTCATGGAATGGTGGCTAAACAAACCAGATATCATTATGGAGCCACCAGCAGCCTATGGATGTGTATTGGTTTGCCTTTAGCAGTTTTTCTGGTACTTCAGTGTGTATATACTGACTACACCAATTCTAATTTTATGTAAATAAAGTGTAGTAAATTATTTTTATGTTCTTTATAATTTCATACTTTGGCTCTAATGCTTTTACAGTTATATGATAAACAAAAAATCACCTCATTGGCTCCTATATTTTCATTGCTCTGTGCCTTAAATCATTCTCTGGTGCCTCCTCACGTCATTTTTGGCCTTGAACACCAACAATTTACACAGTTTGTCATTTAAACCACTCACAGTAGTTTAAACGGCATGACATGACACTGATATGACTGTATATGAAATACGAATGATGATTCTTACCCTCTGTGTACTAAACTACGAGGATGGTGCAGGTAGATTCACTCGAAAAAGACCCCGAATGTTCTGTCGTAACTCCTGTTGGGATGAAACACAGAATGAAACGAACGAGTCCAAAAATGCTCCAGGATCAAAGTCAGTGTACAAGTGGTACACAGTGTCTCGGTTGTACCTAGGTGTCCAGCAAGATGGAGCAAAGCGTCGCACATCAACAAGGAGCATGGCAGGGATGTAGTCCTTTTTGGACGATTGGGTAATTTTAAAGAGGTTTTGGCCACCATGGTCACTGGATATGACAACACCAGACTTCTTCCTTTGGGATACGCGCAAAGGAAAAGTCAATTGGGACAAGCCTCACGCTGTGGAAGATTTAAGGAATTTAAAAGCATTCATCCGGTATGAAATTGCTGCTGTTGCCCTGATATGCCCATACGTTCAGGAACAAGCAGAACAAATCACTTCCTGCATCGTATAATGCAAACTATTACACACGCATCAAGGTGTATGTAGTGTGGTTTTTTTTTTTTTTGGGGGGGGGGGGGGTTCGGTTGCTTCATCCTACCAGGAGTTACAACAGAATATTCTCGCTGTGTTGCTGGTTCAAAATTTAAGTACGTCATTTCAAACACAGCCCTAATGTAGAGCGATTCAAGTCACTTCCTTTGATTAATTGTTTGTTGTTTTGAAAATATAACGGCGTTATTGTAATTTTCTGTGTGTTTGTGTGTGTGTGTGTGTGTGTGTGTGTGTGTGTGTGTGCGCGTCCGTTCTCAGGAGGCGGCACGGAGGCGTGAGGAAGAGGAGAGGAGAGCACGAGAACGAGCTGAGGAAGAAGAGGCTCGCTGCCTCGAGCGCTTTCTGGAGGCCGAGCCCCTGGACAGCACCGAGCTCCATGCCTTCACTGACACGATGCTGCCAGGCTGCTTCCACCTGCTGGATGAGCTGCCAGACACCGTCTATCGCCTCTGCGATCTGCTCATGACCGCCATTAAAAGGAACGGCCCGGAGTACAGGGACCTCATCCTGCGTCAGGTTGTCAACCAGGTCAGTCACATGCAGCTACAGCTGCATATATTGTAATTAATTCCACTAATTCCAGGATGCTGAATATCTAATTGTTAAAGACCTGATTATGCAGGGATCCTGGGATGCATCCTGGGAAATGTTATAAATAAAACAATAAAAAAAACCCAACCTATTACAGACTATTAAGCCACCAAGTGACATTTCTGTGATGTTTTTGCCTTCTATGCATGCATAATACATGTAAGTGAATCCTATTGCGACTAAAACAGACCTGCCAGAGAGGCTAGACAGTCATTTCTATAGCAACTATAGCACTTATAATGTACTAAGGTGTGATTAAGGTGTGAAATGCTTCTTAAATTTTTATGTAATACTTAAAGACATTCTACTTTGTTCGTTTGCTACAGTTCAGTTAGGGCTGGGCGATATGGGGGAAAATCTTATCACGATATATTTTTTTCTCCAGTCAGTTGATATCGAGAGATATCGCAATATAGATCAAATCAATATTTCTGTTACACTTAAAGGTTCTTTTTTTTTACTCCTAGGTGAGAGGTGACGATATGAAAAGACAAATTCTGGTTTAAATTTTATTTATTTTCTATCGGAACTTGAGAAATTTGGAACGTTACTTCACTGTATTCCAAATAAATTATATATAGAAACTAAAATGTAAATTGTGAGCAGTCAGAAACCTCTACTGTTTCAGGAGAAAACAAACAGAACAGACAACTACATTCCTCAGTCACATCCAAATAAAAAAACAGAGGTAACAAAAAGTCTGAATTCTAAAGAAAGCTTCATGTTTTATGGAATGCACTAAATTTAGTTGGTCAACCCCAAATAAATAAAATAATTTTAATTCTTAAAATTTTAAATCTGAAAGTTATAAAGATGTTCAGAATAACAAAGTAAATTCAAATGAAATAAAAGTATTAACACACAATAAAAGCTCAAAACTCTATACAGTCTCCTTTTGCTTGTATCGACGTAAACATTTTTAAATTGTTGGAGAAAAATAAATAAACAAAAATATTCTGTATAAATCCTCAGTATGAATTCAAGCAGCTTTCAAATGTAAAAAAGAAAACAAAACAAACCGAGTTGTGAATTAGTTCTGGCCTGCACGCCTGCAGAAAAGCAAACATTAGCATGTGGGCTAAGCTGCTGCTATGCCTACACTCTGTACTGTGTGCGTCAACCAAACCTGAAATGACTGTAACTCTAGTTCAGCCACATGATTGGCTCAGTGTTGCGCTATTCTCATTCTCATTGGCTAGTCCTGGTGTCTGTCAAAACATGGACGGAACTAATTCGATCTACGTGTTATTGACTACATCTTATACTTCTATCAAGGAAACATTATATCATGATGATTATCGTTTTATCGCCCAGCTCGAAGTTCAGCAACAGCGAGTACTTTTCATATATTTTTAGTGATAATCGTGAGGAAAGTGTTGTATTAAGGGTGCGTTTGTGTTTGTCAGGAGTCGAAAAGGTAATTTAGAGATGTATTGTCGACTTGACCAGTAAAGCCGTGGGCAGATGAGTCATTCTAAAATGAGCTTGTGAGCAATAACTCATGACTTAGCAGCCATGTAAAACTGCCCTGGAAAACACACAGGCTTTTATTTTTCTTCTGTGTTTGCTTTGCTCAGTTGTAAGGATGGCTTTGACCAGTAGTTAAGGCAGTGTGTCTCAGGCTGGTCTGTAGAAAACCGTGTCAGAATTCAGTCTGATTATGGTTTGATGGTCTTCTGCTAAACAATGACATTGCAACTTATCGACTGAAAGCAGCTTTATGGTTTCATACGTGGGTTTGCACCTGCTTTCACACTCTGTCTGTGCTGTAGGTGTGGGAGGCAGCCGACGTGCTGATAAAAGCTGCCGTGCCGCTCACCACCAGCGACACCAAGACTGTGTCGGAGTGGACCAAACAGATGGCGACACTGCCCCAGGCCTCCAACCTGGCCACACGTATTCTCCTCCTCACCTTGCTCTTCGAGGTACGTTCCATTTGCCGTTTTTAGAAACCCGGCTATAATTATACTTGCGTACTGATTGCCTGGATGTAACGGAATGCTGTTTTTCAGGAGCTTAAGCTCTCATGTGCGAGGATTGTGGAGAGCAGTGGGGTCCTGTCGGTGCTGATTAAGCTGCTGGAGGTGGTTCAACCCTGCCTGCAGGCAGCCAAGGAACAAAAAGACATCCAGACACCAAAGTGAGTGCCAGCCAGTCATCGTGTGAATAGAAAACGTCCAGGATAAAAAGGACGCGCTAGAGTTTTAACTGTGTTTCCTTGCTGCCAGTTGCGAGGCTTAAAAAAGACACAGTTTAGCACGGCAATGTCCAGTTGACCGGAGTCAAAAAGCTCTCACTGGCCAACTCGGTAAAGGGCGGAGCAGCCAGGGTGGCACCAGTAAAATGTAACACAGTGGCTGGAAAATGTTGCTTTTAACATGATGCTTTTAAGATGCTCACGCATTTGAAATGCAGTTAATTGGAGTCAAAGCCGTTATCTGATATCTTACTTTGCTCTTATATTTGATTGTCCAATCGACATCTATGCAAACCTACACTGCTGGGTGTCATTTTAAAAATGTGGTTCCATCATGATGTCCTGATTAAAACTTAGATACTTGCAAACTAGACAAATAAACTGTAGAGATCTAGACCCCTTTAAAAAAAAAATCTTTTTTTTTTTTTTTTTTTTGTAGATGGATCACTCCCGTGCTCCTGCTGATCGATTTCTATGAGAAAATGGCCGTTTCCTCCAAACGACGAGCCCAAATGAACAAGGTGTGTACATTTCCATTGTAGTTTCTGGTCTATACAAGTATGCATGTTAGGATTGGAGTGACCATTAAAAATCTGTCCTTCCTCAGTACCTTCAGCCTAATGGAAATAATTGGCGGTGGTTCGATGACCGTTCTGGCCGCTGGTGCAGCTACAGTGCCAGTAACAACAGCACCATAGACTCAGCCTGGAGGGCGGGCGAGACCAGCGTCCGTTTCACTGCAGGCCGTCGGAGATACACTGTACAGTTTAATACAATGGTTCAGGTGAGTAAAGCTATTATATAAAGTTATTATACTGTCATTTCATTTAGTGTTAAATGTATTATGCGTTGTGTTCTGGCTTGTCTGGGATCACAGGTATCATATGTGTTATTAATATAGTTCAAATGAAATTCAGATGTCCATGTTTGAATATGTTTACAGGTTTTTATTGTTCCCAATCACTTTTTCCCCATGATTGTATGTTTTGCTATTTTTCACGAGGTGTGAAATTTTAGCAAAGCTAAACGAGATGTCAGTAAAACATTTTTAATTATTATAACATAGCCTAAAGTAGATGACAAATGACTTGATTAACTCACAAACTTACAGTGTGTGTTAGAAAGGGAGTTAAGAACAGTGGAGTTAGGCTACATGTTAAGAACATATTATACATGTTAACAAAAAAAAAAACCTTGTGCTGGAAATGTAACTTAAGTAAATAATTATAAAATAAACGAAACAAATACTGACATGTCCTCCACTAAATTCTCTTACCGCAATTGAAAAACTTCAGGTATCGACATCGTTGTCAAGGTGGTCGCCCTTTCTTGGGTAAGGCCTTAGATATTAAGTGCTGCAGGAAACCCTGCCTTTCACTTCAGGTGATCAAAAATAAAATCTAGTTCACTATTCTGTGTACACATTTAATATACCGGCACACATGGGCAGCCATGGCCTAGTGGTTAGTAAACCAGTCTTGTGACCGGATGGTTCCTGGTTCGATCCCTGAGACATTACTGAGGTGCCCTTGAGCACCTGCTTCCCAGGCATTGTGGTTTGGGGGTTAATACCGCCCCCCCCTCCTCCACACACACACACACACACACACACACACACACACAGAGAGAGACACACACACAGAGAGACACACACACTCATTTTGGGGCTGATGTGTGTTCTGCGAAGGTCACATTCCTCTGTGTGCTATAGTAGGCAAATAGTTCACTTTCACTTCACATGTCCAACCTGATTATCATGTTTATAGTAATTCTCTATCCTCCATCTTTATATTTCGCTTATAGTGTTTTCTATTCAACCGTTATTACATCTAATATATTGACATGTATATTTGTCCATGCATCTGCCTAAATCCTGTATATACTCTACCTACTGTACATTCTGAACTTACTTCTTGTTCCACTTCTGCTTGGATGTTAAACTCCATTTTGTTGCCTTGTGCTTGATACATGTGTAATAAAACAGACTCCGTAACTGGGCTGCCACTGAAGGCACATACTTATTCTCTGAATAGTTGCTTGATAGATTACAGACTTATTGTATGAATATGCTGGTGTGTAAAGGATCAAGTAAGACCGCGGCATGCCTAGTATAAATCATTTACAGCTCAAAAACCCCAGTTTCACATTTGAAGTGGCAGAGGTTACGGTCAGTAGTCAAAGATTAACTGGCAGATGTGGGTTACAGATCAGAAGGTCAGGGGTTCAAGCCCCAGCACCACCATGCTCCACTGTTGGGCCCCTGGGCAAAGCCCTTAACCCTCTCTCCTCCAGGGGTCCTGTATCCTGCCTGACCCTTTTCTCTGACCACAACTGATTGTGTGTGTGTGTGTGTGTGTGTGCACGCACGTCAGTGACTTATCTAACTGACAATCCCTAACAAGCTGGGATACAT
>JAOVVF010000018.1:3999477-4028745 GCA_028565595.1 Duopalatinus emarginatus | reverse complement strand
ATTTTCTGAAATGACGGGGGCAGGTCAAAGACTCCCCTGTTTAGAGACACTCCCCTGTTTAGAGACACTCCCCTGTTCAGCATGAGCTCTGTCAGAATCATCCATCGTGAATGTGAAGCGCAGAGTGGAGTGCGCAAACTTAGGCGCTGGAACATACGCGGTGACGCCGTGAGACAAGTGTAAACCTGGGTTTATTATGGATGAGGGGAATGTCTTAAATTCTTAAGAAAGAAATTTTGGTGTGTCACCTTTTTTTTTTTTTAAATACCGTCAACATTTTTCAATACTGTAATATACCGAAATATTGTCATACTGCCCAACCCTAGTATACATCCTAAAATCTTAATAATTTTTACCTTTTATATCACATCATTTAAACACCTGCCATGTTTTTGCCAAAATGTGATCTGAGCACCTGTTTGAATACATCTGTCCCTGATGCAGGCAAACAGAAGGCCAGCGGGACCAGCCCAGACACCGACACCAAACTGGCCTCCACCGGACTTACAGAGAAGCAGCTGCAGCTCTCTGTAGAGGTTTGTGAGAATCAACATCCACACACAATCACACTGGCTCAGAGGATCCTAGCAAGCTGGACGTGAAGGTCAAATCGGTGTGTGACCCCCTGTTGGTGTGTTTGTCCTGCACCAGGTCCTGACATCCCACTCGTGCTCCGAGGAGGGCTTGGAGGACGCAGCCAACATCCTCCTGCAGCTGTCCAGAGGGGACAGCCAGACCCGAGACACTGTGCTCAGACTGCTGCTTAGCGGAGCCCGCCACCTAGGCTACACGCTCTGCAAACAAATCGGTGAGTACAGAGACTCTTGTTAACATGTTAGATCCTGAGCTTTAAAGTAACCACTTACACGTCTGGTTCGGTTTGTGCGATCAGGCACTTTACTGGCGGAGTTGCGGGAGTATAACCTGGAGCAGCAGAAGAGAGCACGGGCCGATGCCCAGTCTCCAGAGGCGGCTCTTGAAGACCCATCCATCACCGCTCGCCTCAAGGGCAAGATGACCAGCAGGTGAGATGAAACCCTGCATGATTATTTTTTTTTTTTTTCCTTTTCAGCAGCCATTTGCAAAGAATTGACTTTTAATGCATTGATAAAGTGTCCTGCAAGAGGTGTTGGAACGGTATTGTTATTTATAATTTGCACCAGAGAGCAGCTTGGGCAATAAATATATAGATAAATAAATACAAAAGGAAGAGTGGCGTTCTTGTATTGATCTCACTACCATCCAATCTAGGGGTGCGAATCTCTCGGTGTCTGGCGATTCGATTTAATTCTGATTTTTGGGGTCACGATTCGATTTACGAACGATTTTTCTATTCAAATGGTTTTTAAATTTTGTTTCAATTATAATAATTGACAATGTAAACAAATATAAAATTTATTTAAAACAATACTTTTAGGTTTCTTACTGTATCAAATCTTTTTGCATCATTTCATTTATTTATACCAAAAATGCAATTGTGATAAAATTCGGTAACTTTACTGACCAGTATTAGGTTATTTTAGCTGCCTGGCTTTTTGTTAAATAAATAAAATCTATCAATGAGCAAATAACTCAAAATATTGATTATTAATACAAAAGTAAACATAGATCTCAGTCTACCACAATGCATTAACCCTTAACTGAAAATAAAACACATAAAGTCATAGTGCATTACTTTTTTTTGTTTATATTTTTTATAAATTGGTCTGAATTGACTCACTAGCAGCCTCCATTCATACAAAGAGAGCTGCTAACTAGCTTACTGTACAGTGACCTAGACGGCTGCACTCTACGGTGGCTGAGTGGAAACGTAATGTAATATGTGGTACGCTCAGGAGTAGGAGCTGCAAAAAAAAGAAAAAACTTAAACGCATCGATTTTTGGCCATTTTGAATTGATTCAGAATCGCCCGGAATAGGAATCCCGATTCTTTAAAGAATTGATTTTTTTCAGCACTCCTAATTCACTCCTAAAGGAATTTTGACCAAACCAAATATTGCCAGCAATATTTTTAATGCATTTACATTTGATTGCATTTACCAAAATAAAACTAGACTGATTTAATGTAAAATCATTTAAATTACAGTGACGTTTACCAGAATAATACAGTTACTGAAGATTAGTGAATGCAGAAACAAACATGACCTGTTTTTGCCCAAATTTAATATCTCTTGAAAATAAAAACTGCTGTCTGTTTCCCAACTCTACATTATGGCTCTTCAAAGGCTCATATAAAAGCCATTTCCAGCTCACCACCCTGACTATACTTTCACTCACCTGTTCTCAGGTTCGACGGATCGGAGAGCGTGGTGATCGTGGCTGCCCAGAAGCGCACTCTGGGCGGCCGGGAGCTCCAGCTGCCCTGCATGAGCTCGCTTACCTCTAAGACCTCCACGCAAAAATTCTTCCTGCGAGTGCTCCAGGTCATCATACAGCTGAGAGAGGACACACGCCGGGCCAACAAGAAGGCCAAGCAGACTGGAAGGCTGAGTGAGTGTGGCTAAACGTACCCAGAAAAAAAACATGAATGCTTTGTCAGTGGTGACAGTTTGACAGGACAAGTACAGGTTCTGACTGTCTTATTGATTGTGTGTGTCTCCTGTCTGCTCTGCTTCTACAGATTCCAGTAGTCTGAGCTCTACCAGCAGTATTCAGGCTGCCGTTCGACAACTGGAGGCCGAAGCAGACGCCATTATTCAGATGGTGAGAGAGGGGCAGCGGGCACACCGCCTCCAGCAGGCTGCCCCGCCCTCTTCGTCCTCCTCCGCTTCCACTGCTGCCGCTTCTGGATCGTCCGTGGCGGCTGGCCATGTCCCCAGCACTGCTGCAACCAACAACCCGCCTGCCAGCTCAGCCAGCTCTGCCACGGTTAGCATGGGGCCGCATTTACCAGCAGGCACACTGCTAGTGCACTTTTCACCACGTTATCTGACAGGGAATGATCACTGAGCGGAATACAAATTGGGCTTGACAGTATAAAATATTTGTGATCAGGAATAAAAATAAATATATAAACAAAGACGGCACTGATTATCGTACAGCAATCCATACAACGAGGGGGTTTCTTAAACATCATGCAACCAAAGGGTCAAATTATATGTGACTTCCTCAGCACAGATTTGTTTCATTGCGACAATCCAACTATTTATACACTCAACAAAAATATAAACACAATACATTTGTTCTCTTTCTAATTTTTTTATGAGATAAATATCGAAGAGTTTTACGATGTACACAAAAGGCCTTTTTCTTTCAAATTCTGTTCACAAATTAGTCTAAATCTGTTAGTGAGCACTTCTCCTTTGCCGTTTGCTGAGAGAATCCATCACCTCACAGGTGTGGCATATCAAGATGCAGATTAGACATCAGGATTACTGCACAGGTGTGCCTCAGGCTGTCAGTTTTGAGGTCAGGCTGACTGCAGGAATGTCCATCTGGCTGTAACTTGAGTGTTCATTTCTCTACAATAAGTCGTCCCCAAAAGCATTTTAGAGAATTTGGCAGTACATCCAACCGGCCTCACAACCTTACGTATAACCACAGCAGCTCAGGACCTCCACATCCAGCATCCTCACCTCCAAGATCGTCTCTGACCAGCCAAGTTCAGACAAATTTGTGAACAATATTTAAAAGAAACATAAAAAAAAAAAACATAGAAAAAGTCATAGATTTTTGAGTTCAGCTCATGAAAAATGGGAGCTTTTATATTTTTGTTTATTATATCGTTAGGCTTGTTGTTTTTTTTTTTTAAATGTCTGCATTAATATTCCAGCTATTTATTTAACTTATTTTTTTTATTCCTGATCGTTCCACACACAGAACATACACCTTTATTAAAAGTCTCATTATTCTATACATAAGGCTGCATTGTTTTTGAGTTACTAAGTTTCGAATTCCATTCATTTCCTTCACGTGACCAGTCAAAACCCGACCAATAACTTCAACACTCCAGAATTAATAACTCTGACAATGCTGGATTGTGATTTTCACCACTGTGAGAACAATTTTGAAAATCATGGACTTCCTGACTATGCTTCACGGACCCCTCTTTGAGAAGTACTTCTATACACAAGTATCTACAAGTGTTCTGTACGGTTCGTACGTCAGGCCGACGTTTCCTATCGCGTTTGTCGGTGTATTGAAGTTCTGCTTATTCCACCCACCACACGACTCTGCGGTCCGCAAACGTCGGTAAACCTTCACTGCATCGTCCATGCTGGAGCACCCAAAAGCCTGATGATCGTCTCCATGTTATGGCTTTTTTTGTGTTGTGAATTTGGAATGCGCTTTTCAGCTTTCCACACTCGTGTGTTGATTTTTGTCTGGCTGTTACGGCTGAGTGCTTTGGCCTCCATCCCAGCACCTTTCCTGATCGTTTCCCTTTAATGCATGGTGCTCTTACTGAGGATGTTCATTGCTGTTAACATAAAACCCATACTTGTCCCCTTATTCAACATGCTGCTTGCGTCTGTTTGTCTGGAGACTCATCCGGTTTCATTTATTTATTTTTTTCTCCCTGGTCTAGTCGGAGATGCATTCTGCAGCAGAGCCGCCAGCGGCACAGAGGGACGACTCTCCCATGGATGTGGACCAGCCCTCGCCTCTGGAGCAGGACCAGGCCCCGTCTGGTGAGTTTTCACTGCCCAGGGGGTCCGGCTAGCCTTTCTGGAAAGTAACCATTTATGTTTTCTGTTGAATGAAGATATCTGGAGTAGGACTGTGTGATATGACAATATATATATCGTGTGACATATCGTGTAAACATCTAGTGTTTAATTTTACGCTCTATCGTCTGTTTCATTGTGTTGCAAAATACACACTTTACTGCAGTGGTTTTGTTGTACACACACACTAATTCCCAACAGGACAGGGACCCAGACCAGCAAGTACAAAATACCCGGATCTCGTACCTATAGAGTCTGTGTATCTTCTGGTCATTCGATTTTCATTTTAGAAACAGAAATCTAAAAAATAAAAACAAACGATTACTTGATTTTCGCTTTAAAATCCAAATACAAGAAACAGAAATAAGTAATTTCTCATTATTTCTTGCCAGAAATTACAAACACAGAATGTAAAAGTAAATCATATTTTTTTTTCTTTCTTCACAAAACAAGGAAATAAAAACATTTTTCTGAAACCGATAGTTTACGCTCACAAGGCTGTTGTCAAGGCAACTGGGGGTGTTGAGTCTTTTTTTTTTTGTGGCACACTATACGGCAAAAAAATCTTTGTTTGATTTTGTGTAATTAAATTTATAGAATTTTTTTATTTTTTATGTTGCCATTTTATTTTAGAAAATTCACAGAATTTACAGAAAACTTGCTTATCGGGATATGAAACTTCATATCGGGATATGAAATTTTGGTCATATCATACATGCCCATATCGTACAGTACATATTGTTGAACAGTTACACATTTAATCATTGGCGTCAGACTTCTATTAGTACCTGACTGTGTGCTTGTGTCTGTTCAGGTGAGGAGTCCAGCAGTCAGCAGGAACAGGACGAGCGGCTACCCGATCTGCCCCTGCTAAGTGAGCAGCTCTTACTGGACGAGCTGTGGGACATGCTGGGCGAGTGTCTGAAAGAGCTCGAGGAGTCACACGATCAGCATGCTGTTCTGGGTAATAAGAAAAACCTTGCACACACTCAAACACGCTCCCGATACAATAAAAGCAGATTTACATTCACGCCGTGGTTTTGATTTTTTAAGTCCTACAGCCGGCAGTGGAGGCCTTCTTTCTGGTGCACGCTACGGAGCGCGAGAGCAAACCCCCTGTCCGAGACACTCGAGAGAGCCAGCTGTCCCACATCAAAGACGAGCCGCCGCCACTCTCCCCCGCCCCGCTCACACCTGCCACCCCATCCTCGCTCGATCCCTTCTTCTCCAGAGAACCCTCCTCCATGCACATCTCCTCCAACTTGCCTCCAGACACCCAAAAGTTTCTCCGTTTCGCTGGTAAGTTTAAGACTCATCAGAATGAATACAGGACATGAATAAACTCATCAGACACTCAGAACACGGAGTTCACCTGTCCGAGACATTTGTAGATGTACCAGGGTTCCCAGCTAAACAAACCCAACACAATTATGGAGCCACCACCAATCTGTTTTTTGCCACATTGTTTTAAGTTTTGTTTCGTCAAAAAAAAAAAAGAAAAAGTACTTATAACTACTGATCATTGATGGAGGTTCTGTCCCTCTTTTGCCTTCTGCAACAGAGACCCACAGAACAGTGCTTAACCAGATCCTGCGCCAGTCCACCACACACCTGGCCGACGGCCCCTTTGCTGTCCTGGTGGACTACATTCGTATTCTTGACTTTGACGTCAAGCGCAAGTAAGTCATAAATGTCCTGCTTCTGGTCGGTAGGTTAGTACGTGCATCTGGGCTTTGGGTTAATGCGACTTTTGTGCCTCAGGTATTTCCGTCAGGAGCTGGAGCGCCTGGACGAGGGGCTGAGGAAGGAGGACATGGCTGTCCATGTGA
The DNA here is from genome assembly GCA_028565595.1 of Duopalatinus emarginatus. Taxonomy (NCBI): domain Eukaryota; kingdom Metazoa; phylum Chordata; class Actinopteri; order Siluriformes; family Pimelodidae; genus Duopalatinus; species Duopalatinus emarginatus. The sequence continues at coordinate 4,022,252 of JAOVVF010000018.1, read as the reverse complement.
GAAGAGACCATGTCTTCGAGGACTCCTACAGAGAGCTGCACCGCAAGAGCCCGGAGGACATGAAGAACAGACTGTGAGTGTTTAAATGCAGTCTGAGGTGTAATTTATTGTGGCGTTATCGCGGTGTGTCGCATAACCCGAGAGAATACTCCCCTCCTCCCTTTTCCCGTAGCGGCTCTGTTGCTCACACTGCTCTGTTTGGACTCCTCAGGTACATTGTGTTTGAAGGAGAAGAAGGCCAGGATGCTGGCGGCCTGTTGAGAGAGTGGTACATGATCATCTCCAGAGAAATGTTTAACCCCATGTACGCTCTGTTCCGCACGTCACCTGGAGACCGGGTCACCTATACCATCAACCCGTCCTCTCACTGCAATCCCAACCATCTCAGCTACTTCAAATTCGTAGGGCGGGTGGTGGCCAAGGCCGTGTACGATAACAGACTGCTGGAGTGCTACTTCACACGCAGCTTCTACAAACACATCCTGGGGAAAAGTGTTAGGTAGGTTTATTTTTTTCTTTCACTTGAGGAACTTTGAGTGTTTGACTGTTCATTAGGAGAGTGAATCTCTCTGTGTCCGGCGATTTGATTCCGATTTTTGGGGTCACGATGTGATTCAGAATCGATTTTCGATTCAGGAACAATTTTTCTATTCAAATAGTCTATAAATTTAGTTTAAATTATGTGGTTAACAAAATGAAAAGGCAACATAAACAAATTTATTTATACTTTATTTATATTTAACATTTATGTATAACAACACTTTTAGGTTCCTTACTTGTATTTAATATCATTTTATATTTATCCCAAAAATAGGATTGTGAAAAAATTCTGTAAATTAAATGGACCAGTATTAGGTTACAAAAGTAAACATAGACTTCAGTCTACCACAGTGCATTAACATTTAACTGAAAATAAAACAGGCTTTAAAGTCATAGTGCATTACTGTGTTTATATTTTGTATAATTTGGTCTGAATTGATTCCATGCTAGCAGCCTCTATTCAGACAAAGGGAGCTGATAACTAGTTTGCTGTATGGTGGCCTAGACTGCCCCCTTATACGGTGGCTGAATGGACACGTAATGCCATATGCAGTTCACTCGTGAGTAGGAGTGGCGAAAAATAAAACTTAAACGCATTTTTTTATTATTTTTGGGCATTTTGAATCAATTCAGAATCGCCAGGACTAGAATCGTGATTCATTAAAGAAAAAAAAATTCAGCACCCCTAAGTGTTCCCTGATGGCTGATTAATGATACAGTTTGGTATTTAAGTCATGGTTGTTAATGTGAAACCTGACACTAAAATTTATTTGTTTAAATAACACTTTAGTCTGTGCTTGCTTGATAATTTTCATGAATGAAACGTTGGCTTCATTGTGTTACAGCTAATCCACCTGTTGTTGTTTTTGTCTGCAGGTACACTGACATGGAGAGTGAGGATTATCCATTCTTCCAAGGTCTGGTTTACCTGCTAGAGAACGATGTGTCCACACTGGGCTATGAGCTGACATTCAGCACTGAGGTACTGCTTGTAAAAATGGTTGATTTATATTATATGTCCACACACACACCACCTGACAGGTAGAGTCATTCCTTTCCCTTCTTTTGCAGGTCCAAGAGTTCGGGGTGTGTGAGGTAAGGGATCTAAAACCCAATGGGGCCAACATCCTGGTCACTGAAGAGAACAAGAAGGAATACGTCCACCTGGTGTGCCAGATGAAGATGACTGGTGAGCTGTACAGCATCAGCACATTTCTGCAGAAGAAAGAAGAAACGTGTGCACAATTTGTAACCTTGTTTTTTCTTCTCCTGTTGTGTCTGAAGGTGCGATTCGTAAACAACTGGCAGCCTTTCTGGAGGGCTTCTACGAGATCATCCCCAAGAGGCTCATCTCCATCTTCACCGAGCAAGAGTTGGAGCTGCTCATCTCAGGCCTGCCGACCATCGACATTGATGATCTTAAGGCCAATACTGAGTACCACAAGTACCAGTCCAGCTCCATCCAAGTAGGTCTACAGGTCTACACGCAGGGTTCAAAGTTCCACAACTTCATACTAGTAGAGCTGTTAAATATAAACGTGTGGTTTTCATTACTAAATAAACGTAGTTGACTGTAGAATCTTGAAGTATGAATGAACCTGCCGTTGTAGACTGCTACAGAAAGTGGACGCCTTTTATCATATCCGACTGATTAAGAGCACCCACAATAAGAGCTGGGCGATAAAACGCTAACGATAATTATTGAGATATATCGTTTCCTCGATAGAAGTATAACACGCAGTTGATAACACGTTGATAGAATTCGTTCCACCATAAATAGCCAATGAGAATGATGAATGGATGTGACAGAGGAATTTAGTTGTCCGTTTTCTTTGTGTTCTCCTACATATATATATAAATTTTATATTATTATAATTTATTTAGAATACAGTAAAGAAACCAGAATTTGCCTTTTGATATCTTTATCTCTCACCTAGGAGTAAAAATAAACCTTTGTAAGTCTAACAGAAATATTGATTTGATTATCGACCGATATGAAAAAAAAATTGCGATAAGATTTTTTTTTTTTTTTCATATTGCCCAGCCCTAGCATAAATCCATAATAAAAGATCTAATGCAATAGAAAACAGAAACCACTCCCACAAGAAGCTAAGCTGAGACGAATATCTTTTTAAAACATAAAAATAGGGCTTCTCCAGTTCCATAGTTTTGCTAGGCGTGCTGGGCTGATGCAATTTCCTTCTCAGCTGACGACCTCTCAGGCGAATTACAGCGCGAGAGCCATCCCTCCGACCAATGCCAGGTGTTTTGCGGTCACGGTTACCATGATTTTAAAACTTTTTTTTTTTTAAAGTCACAGCTTACTTTTAAAAGAGATGTGTATACCCCCACCAGGCTGTCTTTTATCTCTTCTTCATCAAGTGCATGCTGGGTGTTTGTGTAGTTAATCTCTGCCTTTGCCTATGCAGATCCAGTGGTTCTGGCGCGCACTGCGCTCCTTTGACCAGGCAGACCGTGCCAAGTTCCTGCAGTTTGTCACGGGCACATCCAAAGTGCCTCTGCAGGGCTTCGCTGCACTGGAGGGCATGAACGGCATCCAGAAGTTTCAGATTCACCGCGATGACCGCTCCACCGACCGCCTGCCCTCTGCACACACTTGGTAAGCTTTAACGAATAATATAAATATAAAGCTGTAGTAGCTCACAAATACTTCGAATGACACCCGTGCTCAACGTCCAGATTATAATGTGTCAATCATTGAGATTCCGACGGTAACCGTTTTGTCGTCTGTCTCCTCTCTCCGAAGCTTTAACCAGCTGGATCTCCCAGCCTACGAGAGCTACGAGAAATTGAGACACATGCTGCTGCTGGCCATTCAGGAATGCTCAGAGGGCTTCGGACTGGCCTAAGGACTTTCCTCAATCCACGCGCACACACACACACACCCGACACTGATTTAGACTCGCGTAATGTTAACTTATGACACACACGAACATATTCACACTATTGTAGAGACGGCCAAGACCTACTCCTTTCTAATCCATGTAAAAAGGACGACTGAGCGAGCAAGACAGACATATTGACATTGCCTACTACACACAAAGCCTCTCATTGACACACAGAACTGTATTTTTGGTATATTTGTGTGTCTCCCATCCCAATTAAAAAAAAAAAAAAAAAAAAAAGCCGGCCTGTAAGACGGACTGGAGGATTTACGTGGACTAATACAAAGACATTTTCCCATTTAGTTTGTTTTCTCTGTAAAAAAAAAAAAAAGGTTTGGGAGTTTATTATGTTTAATCATTTTTGTTCCTCTCTGGCTGTTAAAATACGAAGGTTTGCTTGTGCGTGTGAAAAGGATGGTTATAAAACTCGGGTGGGACGGATATAACGCGATCGATTGTCATTTGTTGCTGAAGTGTGACCTCACTAGCTTTGAAAATGGGGACGTTGGGGGAGGGTGGGGCGGAGTTTAGAGTTTTGATGAACTTGCATAAACGCAGGGACTTTTCAAAAGGTGACATTTTTAGGCAACTTTTGTGGTATTTTTGGGAAGGATCACACAGAGATTAGTACAAGTGAAGGACTGATAAGAACCACCGGCCTTCTGAGATGTGGTTATGAGACTGCTGAAGCAGCAGCTGAACAGAGAATAAATTGCTACATAAATAAATGCATAAAGTGGAGATCATTGTGTCTACTAAAATTGTTTTAACCCAGTAGATTTAACATCACATGTCGCATCACATGTCACTGTTTACAGGGTAAAGCGTGCTTCATTAACATGTCTTTGTACAGCACTTGGAAAACAGGAGGCATTGTTAGAGCTGCTTTATGGCTCGAGATTTAGATCCTGAGAGGAACTCGACTCAAAATGGAGCTAATCCACATCTGGTCAAAACTCTATGCTCATCTGTGTACCTCTCTTGATTACAGTGAAATCCCCATGAGTAGGACAAAGCTGGAACATCCCTGGACAGCCTTCTTGCTTTTTTTTTTTTCTTTCAAAACATATAATTCAAATACTATTTGTAAGCAAATGTGCTGATCTAAAAAAAAATCCATCTTCAGCCATTTGCACCACCTGAGACACGTGTGTGTGTCTAGCCAAACTGGTAGCCGAGCTGATCATCTGAATTTATTGTCATGTGGCTTATCTACAGAAACTAGTGTGTGATCCATGAGTGTGTTCTTTATGACTTCATCCCTGCCCTGTGGGTTGCTGATGGTCCAGATGAGACAACGGCAGAGTGAGGTCAAGCACTTTACGCACACTCGCTAGCGTTTATCATGTTTAATGCTATTCCTTCCTCTCCCCCTCTCTCTTCCTCTCTCTCTCTCCACTCGGGTGTGTCTCGTTACGGCATGTAGTGTGCGGTGTCTCCTGGCCATCTGGGCGCCTCACTAACGCTCAGCTGGCCGCTGTTGCTGTCAGGATGGCTCATCAGCAGGCTGACCGCAGTAGCTTCCCACCACCGTATTTCTCTTTAATACATACCCGAAGCAGACAGCAGGGCTCCATTAAGCCTGCCTGGTGCCTCTGAGCTCCTCATTTAACTCAAGGTGAGAGCAGGAGTTTGCTAAAGCTTGGTGTAAATGGTTTCCCAAGTTAATATCATAATACAATATGTTACGGGTGATGATATCTGTCTGTAGATCCGTATCACTTGTTTTGGCCTCCGTCTTGGTTTCCTGGTGCAGGTCTCATTTTTAAACTACTTATGGTACATTTACTTTAATGGCATTTTGGTAGATGCTTTTATCCAAGGTTACTGCAGCTCCAGGTAGGACAAAGTTGTGTTAGGAGTCTTCCCTAAGGATCCTTATTGGTGTAGCACAGATTGGCTGGGAATCGAACCCAGGTCTCTCACATGGGAGCCACTGATGTTACCACTGTACCACACAAACCACTGTAGTAAAATTCAAATTTTTTAAATGTTTTACCTGCAATGCAACCGACTAATGTCAGGCTTTAAGGTTTCTGTTTCTATTTTCCTCTGCATTACAAATGAGCTCCTGCACCACCGAGTAGAACCGATCAATCATGCATGTCTTTGGACTGTGAGAGGAAACCTACACAATCACGGAGAGAACATGAAAACCACACAGAACGGTCCGAGAACGGGAATCGAACCCGGATCGTCTTGCTGTGAGGCAACTGACGAGCAAACGATCATCTTGTAGAAGTATTCCTGAACACAAGCTATGTTTCGAGTAAATCTGCCGTTCTATTCATCTGGTGTCACCAGAGAGCCGTGTCTCATATCCAGATGTGAGCTTGTGACATAATGCCACAACTCTGCACAGATGTCTCATAAACCCAGAATGTTGAGACCAGTCTTTACTGACTGTTACTTTTACTAAACACATCACACCTCACACACTGTAAACACATGCGATGCCTTTGCTATGGAAGTTGTAAATAATTACGCTCGCAGATTGGCTCCTGCTCGTGTCAATAGCTTTTCTGGTGTTTCGCACGTGGCTCCACCTGCCTCCAGTGGGGGTGGGGGGTGGGGGTGGGGGGTTGATTTGCATCTCTATTGGTGCGTGATTTCCGTTAGGAAGTGGGATGTAGATGCTTTACATGAAATCTGTAGAATCTGGTGCATGTAAAATATACCCCAAAAGTGCCAGGGAAAACTGGTAGCCTAAAGAACAAACTGGTACCAGGAAAGTAGGTAGTGATGAGCTTGTGGAAGTATTTTATAAGCAATGAACACCATAAATATATCCTGCAGAACGGTCGACAGGTCTGAGATTCAATTCAATTTAATTTTATTTGTATAGCGCTTTTAACAATGGACATTGTCCCGATGCAGTTTTACAGAAATAGTGAAAACTTTTATACATTTATAGAATTTTTAGAAATTTTATCCCTTATGAGCAAGACGGTGGCAAGGAAAAACTCCCTGAGATGACAAAAGGAAGAAAACTTGAGAGGAACCAGACTCATAAGGGAACCCATCCTCATTTGGGTGACACAAAAGTGTAAATATAAACAAAAGTGCAGAATTAAAGTCTGTAATCTAATTCATCGTTCTATATCTCTCCATTATGGTGTATTGTAGACTGTCCATGTCCATGGTGGGTCAGATGAGACTGCAAGAAGATGAGGGGGGGTCAGAGTGGATCTGGCAGGGTTTGGGGAGCAGGAGGAACCAGGACTCAGGGTTGCTGGTAATCTCCTGGTGCCTCATCTGTAGCAGGTGTAGCTCAGAGATCTGGTGACTTGGGTGGGAATGGACTCATCTGAGTGTCTCTAGATGTGCACATTGAACATAAATGGGTTTAACTCCACACACAAAGCTTTCAGCTGTCAGAGACGTTTGTAGATGTACCAGAGGTCCCATGTGATCCTGGCTAAACAAACCCAGTAACATTAAGAAGCTTCCATAGACGTTTATCACTATAGATACACACTAGTGGACACAACCAATGACATTGATGTGTATTTTGCATAGGCTCGTCTGCACCGGTTTTAAAATGCAATGCTGAGCCAGTTGAAATGTTCTAATCCACCCAGTATGTGTCCAGTCCAGTGCAATCCAGATGAATCCCAGGCTGCACTGCTCACTCTTCACCAGCAGGGGGAGAGCTTTCGTTGTTAAGCATTGTTGCATTAGTTCTCATCGCTTTAGTTTGTCAGAGGATTTGGATTTGCCCTGAAAGTGTGTTGCACTAAATATACCAGTCCACCTGATGGCTCATAAGCACCGTTAACTGCTCCTTCGTCATCTAAATAATGCAGATTTGTTGGGTTTCTGCTTGGTCTGCGCAATAATTATCGACTTGTTTATTATGAATAATGCAAATGAAGCCGTGTTGTTGGGGGACTTCGTGTTATTGCTGGCAGGATGGTGTGAGTGTGAAGGAGAGAGAGAGAGAGAGATGAAGGTGGAGAATGAAATAAAGGCTCTTATTGATTAATGAAGAGACGTTTGTGAGGAGGGGCCGTAAAGCGTGGTATAAAAACCGGCGTGTTTATGCCGGGTATAAATCAGGAGCGGTAACTTTCCTGATGAGGGGAATTATGAGGCTCATACAGCATTACTGCAAAGATGGAGTTCATTAGTCTAATGGCCTTCATCATTTTTAATTGGCTTCACACAGATATTTATGTTGGGCTGGGAACGTTTTCTATTTCATGGAGAATATAAAGTAGAAAGTATAGAAATTATTTTTGGTGCTATTATCAGCTAAAACGTTTAAATCTGCCTCCGATTCAACACACATGCTCCACAAGACCTCTGAAGGTGTGTCTACTGTATCTGGCATCAAGACATCATCAGCAGATCCTTCTGTAGGATTGAACCAAACGGTCTCTCCTGCATTCCCTACTGATAGGCCTTGATCAATGAGCCTTGGATGTCCATGTTGCTGGTTTCACTGGACAACTTTTGGAAACAAACCACTGTGTACTGGGAACACCTCACAAGACCTGCTGTTTTGGAGACGCTGAGCCTGGTGTCTAGACATCACAGTTTTTCACTCAGATTCTTCCACATTTCCCCATTTTTCCTGATTTCAACACATCAACTTTGGGAGCTGACTGTTCACTTGTGATCTTAACAAGTGCCGCTTTAGTGAGATGATCAGAGTTCACTGAACTTGTTTGTGGTTTTCTGATTTTAATGTTATGGCTGATCCACACTGCAGTGTTGGGGAAGGTAATGGACTGATTACTTTCTGGAAAATATAATCTGGTTACTAATGACTTTACTTTCAAGCTACATTCTAAAACTTCAACTAATGTACTGGAATAAAATCTACAAAAAATCGGGAAAGTACAAAAAAGATCAGTGATGAGATCAAAGTCTTTTGAACAAAATGTAGCAGCAGTAGCAACACCAAACATGGTGCTGTTTAATTAGAACAAATTAATCTGCTATCAAACATTAGAAAAATAAAGTTCAGTAAATGCTTCTTCAGGGGTCCTTCACAACACAGAAACATTACAGACATGTATGAGAACTGAAAAATTATAATTATACTAGTAAAGGCAAAATAAGAGTCTCATCTAAATTTATATTTACAGGTATAAACAAAAAGAAAAAGAATTTTATATGCATATCAGTTTACAATAATACACTATTATTATTAGTGTTAGTATTATTATTATGCATTTTTTTCTAATTATTTCAGTTTTAAAACTGATATTTATAAAAGTAAAGCTGTCCAAAAAATGTTAAGAAAATACTTCCAGCATTAAATTTTTTTTTTTTTTAAATAATAATAAAAGTCCTTGTCAGAGGTTAAAGTAAAACCCTTTTTGTCGAGTGCCACATCGTTTTAACACTTTTTTTTCCTTATTTGACCACTAAATCTGTAACATTTGATAACTTGCTAAAACTCAGACAGAGAACAGCTCAGGACATCTGTGTGTCAGTAACACAAGTAACATGTTTTTATAAAGTCAGTAACTGTAATCCTTTACATTACATCATTACAGACAACTGCAACAGTTACAGAGTACCACCTCACACACAGCACTGCCATCCTGAATGTGCTTTTAATGTCCAGGCAGCCGATCCCACAAACTAGCACATTGCCAAGTAAACTCCAAACTCCTTTTAATTAGTGAGCTGGAGAAGTGCGAGTAAAACCACGTCCTGTTTGGTTGAGAGTCAGTTCCTACATTAGGGTATTTGGCTGTATTTGAGAGCGAGTGTGTTGCTCTTTAATAACGTTGTTTACCGTTTCCCAAACTTATCCACCAGCTGCACGTCCTCAGCTGGATGTAGCACTTATCGGTTATTTAAAACACACACACACACACAGCGAAGCAGGACGAGTCTGAGGCTGGTTTAAAGACATTCGGACTGTTTGAGAGGTGTTTTTATTCCTTTAATAATAATTTGATCATGATCTATTAACCAGGGTCTGTTCAGGGTCTTCACGGTGAGTAATAAGGTACAAAATGATGCCCCTGAGAAAACAGGTGTATTGAGATGTACAGCTGATTTATTGCTCTATTCGTATATAAAATAATCATCCCAGCTAGTCAGGACCGCCATTTTCAGACATGGCACACGTCAGAGGAACGGATCGTTAGGAGATCGTGATTGAGCTGCGTTTCTAGTCTAATGTCTCGTGGCACAAAATCACATTTAGCCCAATTTGTTTTTCCCTCTCCAAAATCTTTTCAAAGACGATTATCATCCTGTAACTGACGGACTGATCTAGCCGTTGAATGCACTCAGGCCATAGACATTAATCAGCATTTTCTTGGGCTCTGAGATCTTCCTTCACCACACACACACACACACAGATCATTGCTGGGAGTCTTAACGACGGCAAACCTAATAAATTCGCTTGGTATGGAGATGGATCAAAGTCTAGCAAGGGCAGCTATAAATCATTGCTGCTGTTCTTTTCTTCGTCTCTCCTCTAGAGCTGTGTCCCTCTGTCTTCATGTCTATCCTCTGCTTCTCACTTCCTGTGCTGGCGCAACAATCATTTGCAGCCCCGAGAGACCCGCAATAACATCACACCCTGTCCTACTTTACATAGTGAAGACTCTGCTCTACTACAGACAGAACAAAATGTGATCAGATCTCTGTCTCTGTGTCTGTGTGTGTATGTCTGTGTGTGTGTGTGTGTGAGAGAGAAAGAGACAGAGAGACTGAATCCCAGAATAAACCCAAGCCAGAGCTCAGCTGCTGTCTTCTTTTGTAAGACTCGCTCAGACAACAGGAAGACACTGCTGGATCTGGCAGGTCTGGTCCACAGCGAGCTTGTTTGTTGCTGTTCTCAGGATGCTAATTGATTTTAATTCAATTAATCTGAGTAGAAACAAGGTCGTTTGGTCAGGCAGACAGAGCGCTAGTCTGTGTGTAATTGACGCATAATGACAGCAACTGAGCGAAGCTTCAGGCCTCGTTCCATCACTGATCTTGACACGGGTAGACTGGACTCCGTTTTCAGAGACGTTACAGAGTTCTGGTTTGTTATCTGATTTCTTGTCTGGATTTGAGCTGGCAGAAATGTCCAGAGAGACATGTCCTAGTTTTAATACGGGGAAAAACCTCTTCCTTTATTTTTGGATAATTTAGAATAAATACAAACAATTCTGTAGGATATTTTGGGAGGATATTTTTTAAAAATGTATTTTTTTAAATTGCACATTGTATATTATTTCTATGGGTTTTATTTTAGTTCTATAAATTGTCCCATATCACATTTTATTTTACGTTTTATTCTATTTTTTTTCCCTAGCTTCATTATTAACTAGTTTGGCCAGTTCTTATTTCTATATGCTATATACTATTGCTATATCCACCTGTCCCATGGGAGGGCAAAAAAGTGTAAAATGCTCAGTAAAGAAATGAGAAACATGCAACAAGTTCCTACAATCAGAGATACTTCATAGACAGCTAATTATAAAGATACTGAAAATTTTTTAATGCAGCAGAAAAAAGTTGCTTTATAAAACCATTTATATTTTAAAACGGCTGTGGTTAGCTGTAGTCATGAGCCTCACAGTCTGAGCCTTGTAGCTTATCGCCACAGTGCGGTAAATCTATATAACCACCGGATGGTCTATATGGGAAGCGTGCAGTAAAAAAACCTCACACTCGTAAATTGTGTTTACGCGCACACTAGGGGGCAGTAAACACACTTGCGCAGGGCAGTAGGCAGCCAAGGCTGGCGACAGTTTAGAACTTAGGTGCTTTGCTCAAAGGTCACTTCAATCATGTCTTGTTAGTGCGAGGGATCGATTGGTTCTCTGGCCTTGAGCCACAACTGCCCTTAGATATGTGAAAGGAGTGAGAGGAAACCCTGTCCCCAACTATCAGAAATTATGCAGTAGAAAGTCTCGCTTTTGGGGAATTCACAAAGGGCAACACAGCCGTGAGTGCAATGGCTGAGCCTCACTTTGGGCAAACCACCTTCTTGATCATGTTAGTGCCCCTGCCAGGTGAGTATGTAAGTTGTAAGTATAAAATTATATACATATATAAAGTAAGGGACATTTCAGATGCAATATGTCTAAATGTTCTGTTCATTTTTTTCTCCAGTAGTGGAAATAGGTTCCCATAACCACCAGCACACACCACCATAATCAAGTCAAAAGTTATATTGTTTGCCATGTTTGTTGATAACGATGCTCACTGCAAAAAAAAAAAATATATATATATATAGTCAAATTTATTTCATCTGCCATAGTACTATATTATATGAAATTAGATATAAGATTATTAAACTTATTTCTGGATGTTTATAAAAACAGCAAGCTTGAAATTGTTTTTTGTTTGTTTTGTGCTAGAAAATTGTGCTAATTTTTCAAGCCTTTGTTAAAATGATCTGCAAGAAGTATAAGAGACATTAAAGATAAAAATACGAACAAAAAGTTCAAAAAGTAAGCTGAGTTTAGCTTCTGTTGTGCAGACAATTTTCCTTGAGATTTCTCAGTGCAGTGTCTTTATTTTCTTCTCAACTCACTGGCCATCAGTGCTGAGATATTTAATATATTTCACAGCCTTTGGTGCTTTTCTCAAACTTGTATGTTGACTGATTAGCTCATGAAAAACCCCATGCTAAGGTGTTTCTCTTGTAGCTATAATCGTAGCCCCATCTGATAAACCCCATGTAATATTATTAACTTTAACTAATAAATCAGGTGTTTTATTATGCATCCTGTTAAATGGACACTAAAGTACCAATAAAATCTGGTACAGATGGTACAGGTGGTGGCTCTGTAACGGTATGGGGTTTGTTTAGCTGGCATCCCATGGACCCCTGGTACATCTACAAACATCTCTGACAGGTCAACACTATGTGTGTCTCTTGTCTAAAGAGTTACACCCGTTCATGTCCTGCGTTCATTCTGATTACTTTGGCGTCTTCTAACAGGACAATGCACCACCACACACGTCTAGAGACACCAAATTATGGCTAGCGGAACACTCATGTGAGTTTGGGGTTTAGTCATTCACACCTAAATAACCAGATCTCAGAGTTATCGAACACATCTGGGATGAAATCCTGCAACTCGGAATACAACAGGATTGTGGAACGTTCTGCAGGAGGTATGGTGTTCATTGTCTAAAGAATAAGGGACGTACCAAGTGTTAGACTGGTGTACCAGTTTTTCTGATACTCCAGTGTATTGTTTTATTGTTATGCTAGTGTTTTAGTGTTGAGTGCTTTTCCCAGCTGAGCCAGAAACCAGGTCTACTGTGTAATTCTCATGAATAAGAAAGTAAAAAACACGGCTAGGAAGGGTGCTGAGGAAGGGCTTAAATAAGCAGTCCAGCTCATTTGACTATAAATGAGACAGTATTTTTTTTATGTTATAATATTTTTCTGTTCTGTTCTGCTTCTGTTCTGATATCCTTTTTAAGTCCCTCTTCTAAAACCGGAGTGTTATTGAATACAAGCTTTTCATCTTCACCATAGACCTGTTCGGTTTTGATTGTCGGAGGTTACCTATGGTTACCTTTGCAAATTGTTTATTCAAATCAGCTGGGATTTGCATAGGCTTATCGTTCCACCTCACTGCACAGGGCTCAGTGCAGCATGTGAATGGAGCAGAACAAAAATATCACCTAAGCTTATAATAAGCAAACAGAACGCTGACCCGAGTGTGTGATCAGAGTCACGTCTTGTGTCTGTGTTTATGTTTAAAGCAGCATGTGGTCTGGCCTGACTCAGCCCCCTGGTGTGACAGCATTCAGGTTGGATTTTGGGTTTGAACACGGGTCACAAAACATTGTCTTGAGATGATATAAAGCAAAGACGTGCGGTGTGACCTTTCCTGCCACTGCTCTGTCTCTAGACCTGATCATCAAGAACGTTATTGTGTATTTACGGCAAAGAAGGTTTTATAGAAATTAAGGAAATGACACCTGAAAGCCCTGAAACATTCAGTCATTGATTATTTAAGCTGCTTATCCTGCTACTGGGTTGTGGGTACTGGAGCTTATTGGGTGGAAGGCAGGGAAACACCCTGGACAGATCGGTCCATTGCAGGACACCCACTCACACTTAGGGGCGATCCGAATCACCTGAGTGCATGTGTTTGGACTGTGGCCGGAAACTGAAGCTCCAAGAGGAAACCCACACAGAGAGCCCAGGCTGTGAGGCACCAGTACTACCCACTGGGCCACTATGTGTGTAGATACATATATATACGTGGCATACTGTCTCTCCTGGGCATCTGTGAGCTTATGCATACAGAATTGAGCAGGAACGCTGTCCTCTGAGTGTTTTTCCACCCCTGGCATTGCATGAGCAAGTAGCATGAAAAGAAACGGTGGCTGGCTGTACGAGTCTCTTTCGCCCTCCCTGATTGGTAGCTGTCATATGATGGAATTTGACATCCACAGTAAACCTATCCATGCTGTCGAACACAAACTAGGGGCCAGTGAACACTCTTGCCCTGAGCAGCCTCTATCCACAGTGCCTGGGGAGGGTTTAAGGGTTAGCTGCCTCGCCCAAGGGCACTTCAGTCGTGTCTTGTCTGTATGTGGGATCAAAACGGTGATCTTCTGGTCACAATGCTTAACCACAAGCTTACAGATACCACAGAGCAGAGGTCCCAACATTACAAATATTCATTTATTCTTGTTCAAGTAAACATTAATCAGACTCCTAGTCACCAAAATAACTTCACTTCCCAAATAAGCTGATTAATTCCTACATGGGTGTTAATGTTTCCTGTCCCTTGTCTCCCTCTCTCCCTTCTTTCTGTCTCCATCTCCTACTTGCATTCACCAGACCTAATTTATCGTCCTCCCTTTGACTGCCAAATAAGTGATGAAGATTAAACCTTTCCTTTCCTGTGCAGCCCTGCAGATACGGAATAATTATGCAGTAATTAGCAAAGCCCATGTCCCACATTTTTTTTTTTTATGGCTCTGCGTCTTTCTGCTGCTGCAAAAACCATTATGCCATCATATCTCCGCTTGATTGGATTTCCCCTTCATCAACCTGATCAGGTCAGTACTGAGCCGGGCAATGAAGATGAAGTGGAGACAATGAAGGAATGGACCAAAAGAGAAGAGGAGAGGAGAAGGAAGGAGAGAGAGAGAGAGAGAGGGAGAGAGGGAGGGAGGGATGGATAGATGGGGATGAGGGTGGTAGGGAGAGGCAGGGAGCTGAAGAGAAAGGGTGATGTCACCTCCAGCCAGCAGCGAATCAGACGCAGGGAGGGAGAGAACGAGTCTGAGAGGGTGTGTGTGTGTATGAGTGTGTGTGGGGTTTTTTTCTCCAGCACTGCAGCATCAGCACACACAGGCCACCATCAATTTGCCATAGAGGAAGAAGCACCTTAAGGAAGAGAGGGGAAAATACAGAATAAGGAAAGAACACGTGTCCAGGTAAGAGGAGTCATTTTTAAAATGAATTTATTTATTTATTTTTCTGAGAGTTCTGATAGAAATGTATATATGTAAAAAAAAAAAAAAAAAAAGGCTGCAGTATGTTAGGTGTTTGTCAAGGAAGTACCAACTCATATAGAATTATACGTTCCATCATTCGTTATATTTATACATAGATGCTTGTTGGGCTGCGGGTTTTGATTTCCAAGGCAAATTTCTAATGAAGAATTTGCATGGCGTGAATAACGAAGTCTTCCCACGTTATCGGAAACAGCTGACGTCTTTACACTCTTTACAGTACAGGGAACTTTTGAGAATGGTCTTTTATTTTACAGTTAACACAGACATGCAGATTTTCAAGAACATGGGTCTCATGTGATGTATGCATGCAACAGGGTTCATCATTAATAGCCTGTATATAAACAGAGGATACATCAAACTCCAATACTCACAAACTGGTAGCACTAAATTGTGATTTAATGCTTTAGAAATGAGACTGGACACTAATGAATGGCTGAATCCTAATGATGACTATACAATAATTTAATTGTCCTTTCTTTTTGGGTTTTTTTTTTTCTAAGCTGATATGTTGTACTGCAGTTTCCTGGCCATTTAATTTCCTTTTATTGGGTGTTTTGGGTCACTTCTTCCTCTGCCCTGCTGTGTGTTCATTCACGAGCCCTCCCTCCTTGTTTCCCACCCCCTACCCTCCTGCTAATTGTGTTAACCGTCGATAATGATTGCTCCGCGCCGCACTCTTGTGGCATCCTGTCTGTTGGTCTCGAGTCTCTGGTTTGGTGCTCCTGTGTGCTGCAGCTGCTGTGCAGGTCCAGGGTGTGTGCACTAAAGCAATCAGTTTGAAACTAAAACTAACTGCAGTTCTATATCCATATGTATATCTATTCATCTATCTATCTGACCGCAAGAAAGGTAAGGATGCCTCGGGGTGGGTCTGCGTTCATGTCTACCTTTCCAGCAGCACATAAATGCATGTCGCTCACCTGGCAGAGCTCCAGCGTGTGAGATCCAGGGTGGGTCTTATATAGACTGCTCAGTTTACTAATAATCCACACTGTAAAGTGGGAAATGGATCCAGCCTGCTGTGTTGTTATTTCTGCGCTCACAGTGTGTTAGAGTTAAAGTACACAAGCGATGATAGGCCTGTTGCTTCCCCTGAGGTCTGACAATGATACTTGCACTGTATCATCCTATAATCAATAAGCCTTACGGACTAAGGATATGTTTGGAGGTCTTGGAAACGTGCGTTAAATTGCACGTCATGTGTTTTTAATTTTCTGGGATTTTTACCACCTGCAGGATGAAAGCATTGTCTTGTTGTCAGGGAAAATACGATCTGTCCTCTGAGCAACGGGCTTAAATTGAGCCGTGGGCCTAACAGACAGTGAAAGAGGCAGGGTGGGGTCACGTTTGACAAGCAAGGCCACTCCTCGGGCTGGTAATATATGCGTGTTCGAATCCGTCGTCTGACGTGAGACGTTGTGAGTGGTTTAAATGAATACCAGCAGTAGGGGTAGAAAAAAAAAAAGACCAGACCTTAGCCTCTCCCTTTTGTGAACAATTGTGACACTGCCGAGCTAAATCGCTATCGCATGCAAGAGTGGCAGAAAGCGGTATCTGAGTGAAAACGAGAGTCTCGATCTGTCCATTCCTGAGGAATTTGAGGGAGACATGGTGTGGCACGAAAGCCTTCCAGAGCAGCCACCTGTTATTACCAGAGGGCCACCGTTACCATGCATGCATGAGTACGCTCATATCTACTGAAGAGAAAAATCCTAACATCCTGCTTAAATTATCCATGCACAGTGAGGCGATATCGCTACTGCAGCTCGGATTGAGACCCAGGAGCGTTAGCCAAACACATTTGTAATGGCCGTGGTGTGAATTACACTGTGCAGATGGGAATGAGATGACGATGGCAGGCCAGATGGGCCTGCAGGTATTGAATAGAGGACAAGGAGAAGGTACTGTGCTGACAGGATGTCTGAGACAAACTGCAGTCGTGGTTAAACAGTGTATAATGCGCGTTCGACCAGTTTTGCACATGCCAGACGGTAATCCTGGAATGAAAAGGAGATGGGAAGCCAGGGCAGGCTTAAAAGCTTGTCGGAAGCCTTTACCAAGAAGAGGAAGCGTTCAGAACAAAGGTGAAAGAATTTGTAGCCATGTCCTGAATGTCAGTCTTAATACACATGCATTAGGATAAGTAGTGAGCATCAGTCGAGCTTTCAGTGCATCCTGTTTCTTCTTAATGCCCTTTCTTCTACTGATAAGAGGGTTTTTCTCATCTGGCATTTGATCACAATCAAAGTAATGGTTCATTTGAGAATGAACTGCACGGACAAAGGCCATGAAAGTATAACCAATCCATCAGGACAGTCTATAAATGATGGAAGTCTTAAATGCCCTGGCCAAGTATGCTAATCAGATTAATTAAATTGACTCTCAGTTTGGATCTGAGTCCAAAATTCACTAAAAGCAAAAATAACAATTTGGCCGCCAATCTAAGTGAGTCAGTTTTCTGTAACTCGGGTCCAAGAGACTTTCCTGCCGACTGATAAACACTTCCTTGCTGAGTTCTCACTTTTTATTTTTATTTCTGCGACCTCAAAAGTGCTGAGGTGTTACGGCGCTGGAACGGCAAACGACATTATCTCTCCTTAACGAAGCAAACATGCAACCAGCCGCCAGAAGCAACACACCAAGGACGAGGTCCAGAGATCATAGCGAAGTCAAGAAATCTTTATCTCCTGTCATTTCCATGACTCCCATTTCCTCTTCCGACTGACTGAAATGAAATGATGTCTTTGTTCATTGAGGGTGCAGTGAGTCATTCTTGTCTTCTGTCTCTCTTTATCGCTCCTGTCCTCTGAATGGACCATTAATGGCTAAACGCTTAGTCTGAATCCCTGTGTCCACGGTCATGAACTGGAGTATTGTCATGCGATGACTGGTCTATTGAGTAAGAGCTTGTCATTCTTAAATTCGGAAATAGATCAAAATTTCCCAGCTATAAACAGAACAGCTAATGTTTTATGTCCTTGTAGGAAGGGACAGGATTTTTCACTCAAATATTTAGCATCTCATTCACAGGGAAGCCTTACACAGGACATTATCAAATGTTATCAAAACATTTAAAAATATGTGTTGAAAAACCTTTTGTTTAACAATGACTAACATCGATCTATGGAAGGAGTCTCCAGTTTTAGTGCTCTGTAACAATCAGAAGTAAAGCTTTAAAGAACAAAAAAAAAGAAAAAAGAAAGTGAACTATTTGCCTACTGTGTTTGCACACAGTGCAATATGACCTCTGCATTTTACCCATCTATCCAGTCAAACACACACACACACACACCAGTGAACACTAGAGGGCAGTGAACACACTTGCCCGGAGCAGGGGGGCAGCCCCAAACCACAACGCCAGAGGAGCAGTTGGGCGAGTTAGGTGCCTTGCTCAAGTCTTGTCTTGTATAGGGACCAAACTTGGGACCTCCAGGTCATGAGACTGTTCCCTTAACCACGAGACCACGGCTGCCCCCTCATACTAAAAAATCATATTTTACAGTTATGAAAATACATAAAAATGTCAGAAAAAACTGGAACACCAGTCTAAAATTTGGTAGGTCCCCCACAGGACTCTAGGACTGCCACCAATACCATACTTTTTGCAGAACGGTCCACAATTCTGCTGTATTCTGAGGTGTATGGTGCAAGGTACCCCAGATGTGTTTGATAACATTAATATCTGGTGACTTAGGTTGGATTCAAAAACCCCAAACTCAGAGGAGTGGAAGAGACCAAAAGCTATCAGAATGAATACAGGACATGAACTCGTCAGAAAGAATGCACACATAGTGTTGACCTGTCAGAGATGTTTGTAGATGTACCAGGGGTCCCATGGAATGCCACCTAAACAATGCTTATACTATTATGGAGCCACCAGCAGCCACTACAGTTTTACAGTCTTTACCAGTTTTTCTAGCAATTCAGTGTATATGACCAAATATACAGTAATGTATTTATACCCATCCCATCTCCAAATACATTTTTTATATTGCAATATATTTATTGGGCCAATTTCATATCTTTGTATACATTTCAAAATCTATTTTAGAAATATACTTCATATACAGTATATTGCTTTAAGATCAAGGGCTTTACGTTTTTCACTAAAGGAAAAATATCTATCACGGATGGCTTTGTGTTTTACAGTGTAAGGGAAGTGAAGGATCGATGTTCTAGCTTTATAGTGGATATAACATAAGTGATAACAGGAACTAACTTGTGGCACAGACAAAATATATCCTGTCATAGGAAAATCCATCAGGCTGCATCAAGCCTCCTATTTATTCACTATTTATTTTTTTATATTTTATTGCCCATCTGTAAACTGGATTGATAGCCATAGCAAACAAAAGTATTTTGTATCATAAATGTTTTTGTGGATGACGCCTCAGACCTGCTTTATGGCTAAAACGTTTACGCTAGCAACAACGACTCCTGTTTATGAACTCCTGTTCCTAATGAGTACTGCAGTGTTTTCAAGCTCCTGACTGGGTCCCTGGTGAATGGTGTAATGAAGACGATCAATATGTTGACTCATATTTAGCCTGTTGCAGAAGGCTAGTTAGCGAGATGGATGCTGGCAAGTAGGCAAAGCTATGAGCCGCTATGAGTTTAGCATTTTGAAGAGCGATGACTCGACATTATTTGTATGTGCACAAATGATGTGTAAGTGTTTGTGGCCTTTTCTTGTCTACTTGTTTTATGACCGCTTCATGTTTTGCTGGACGGCTAAAGAAGATGTTTTCTGTTCATTACAAGTGTCTGGTATGATGAATGTGTGTTCTGTATTTTATCTACATGAGGAATGAAACTGGGTTTGATCCCTCCGCATCACATTTCAAGATAATCACATCAGCTTACATCAGTTCATTTAATCACAACTAATACAACTTTCCCTCTTCTCAGATTCACTTCTCTCATCAACAGACAAATTATTGTCTCATGTTGAGTAACCATTTTGAATAACATTATGAATAATTTATTGATAGCGAGCGTATGCGTTCTAAAGACATTGTCATGTGAACAGCTGAGTGTTCATCAATGGCAAATTGTCCAGAAAGTGATCTGAATCCCTTATTTGGGATTGTGTGCACACTTGAATATCAAAATAGTTATTCACAGCTAGGGTTCATCTGGGTAGGGTTCATTTTTGGTTAACATAAGAACCCGGTGGTGCAACACGGTGGTGCCACAGCTAGTGGGTGTGCTACACAGCTCCAGGGATCTGCGGTTGTGGGTTCGTTCCTTGCTCTGGTCTCTGTCTGTGAGGAGTTTGATGTGTTCTCCTCTGTGTCCGTGTAGATTTTTGCTGGGTGCCCCGGTTTCCTCTCACCTTCTGAAAAACACACATGGTAGGTGAATTGGATATGCGAAATTGCCCTAGGCATGAGTGCATGAGTGAGTGTGTGTGTGTGTGTGTGTGTGTGTGTGTGTGTAGTACCCTGTGATGGATTGGAGCCCTGTCCAGAGGATATTCCTGCCTTGAGCCCTTATGATTTTGGGTGGGCTCGGGATAAACCACAACTCAGATTGGAGAACGCTTGACTTAGTGATGACAAAGGACCTGTAAAAAGTCTAATTGTTTGTCATTTTATTATATAAGTGTGGCTTGGGAAGAATACCATTAGTGTTAGCCCTAGCGTATGCTATTTTAAACCAGAATGCTAAAGAAAAAATAAATAAATCTATGAAAAATCCAGAATTTTATTGTGATATGTTTTTATTTTTTTCCCATATTATGATTCGTGAACTGTTTTGATATTTCATTGTTCGTGCATAAGAGCTAATACACTGCCCACTGGTGAACCGGAACAGTGAATCATGTGTGTGTAACTCATTCCTGTGGTCTTGGCTCAGGGTAAAAATGTGTACAAGTGGGTGGCTTAACTTGAGGTGTAGGAGGACAGTTGGACAGAATGTGTCAACATGATGCAAAACGATAGTAAGCTTATAAAACTATACATGGTGCTTCAGATTCTGTCATTTCTATCGCAAGGATTGGTTAATTAATTAATTAGTTGTGAACCAAATCAGTGTCATATTCATGATTGGATCCTGTGTTAAATCCCAGCATGAGACCTGACTACATGTTCAGATTACCTTGCTGTGGCAGGAGTATAAGGGCATCATACGATTACCAGGAAGGTTGTGAGTGTGTACCTTATTACAGGATTGGCAGGTGACTGTCGTCACATTGTGAAAAGAGTGTATATAAGGTGATATATTCATTACGTCTGGATTAGGAGAGCGTGGGAGGAGATCAGCGTGCTAGCTGGCTGTAATCCCTATACACACAGCTAATTTAATCTCACCTACTGCGCCTTGCCAATTTTTACTGCAATCCACCAACCGGAGCGCCTTGAGAATCTCTCGGCAGGGCCTGGGATGTACGGGCGAGCCAGAAAGGATGAAGGAGAAGAGTTTCGGCAGGGCTTTCTCATCCCTGAACATCACAGCATGGGGTCTTGGGAAATCAGGACGCCCCTGATGGTGTGCAAGAGAACAATTCACACACTCGAGCTGTCATTTTTTAAAATGCATGTGAATCAATTATACATTAATTCAAGGGTTGGCGCGCGGGTCGTGGCGAAGAGGCGAAAATGATCTCATACAGCGAAAGATTTCACATCTTGTACTGTTGTTATTTGCATAACAGTTGTGCATTGCAACAAAACAGGGTTATGTAATGCTAAAATATTCACAAACTCATGCAGATGGTATCAGGACGACTTGCTGAACACTCTTCCCCAAGGTTTCTTTCGCTGTATCTCTGCATGCGCTTTAGTAGCACACTTATTTGAGCTTGTACTTTGTTATGCACAGCGTCTCCAAGTAAACCAGGCTGAACCGAGCCTGCGAAGGAGTCACGTCTGTTTTGCAGCAAAAATAATACCTGTTTTTCTGCACTGCTGCCAGCCTTGGCAATAAAAAAAAGAGAAAAAACCTGCAGCTTCACTTCAACACTCACGTCAGGGAAACTGCAGGAGATAAACAACAATCAGGAGTGACAGACTCTCTCTTACTGTATGTAAGCAGAATAAGATAAAAGAGTGTTAAGGAAGACATGGAGATGAGGGAGACTTAAAGAGAGGAAAAACTGGTAGAAACATCAGAACGTGTTTAAATATGACAGAGTCTGCTGGAGTCGAAAGAAAAAGAGGACACGGGCGAAAAAGACAACACTAATAAGCCTAACGAGGTGACTGTTCAGTTAGGCAAGCAAATGACCCGAGGCAAAAGAGGCTGGCGGCGTTTCAGAAAGGAGCCGAGAACGGGGTGCACATTAAGTAAAGGATGAAAGCTCATCAGGAGGGGACTGGGGAAATGATCTGAGAGAGAAAATGAGAAAGCTTAGAGTCAAGTTTTTGTGGCTGAGGAAGAAAAGTACAAAGATTGGAATGGAGAGAAAAGAAGGACGTGGGCCTGATAGAGCCTATTTAGACAGATACTTTTTCATAAATTACATTACAAGATACTTTTCTGAGAATTTCTGGGACTGGGAATAAGTATCACCTGTCTTCATTGCTGCTCGCAGGGAAAAGAATCTGATATTTTCATGCCAAATGTTTAGTTTCTTTTCTTTTTCCTTGTTAAAAGAGTAGTCTTGCATTGTTTTTTTTCCAGACAAGAATTACAGTTTGTATACCTACACTGAGAAACGAACAGAATTCTGTTGGGGAATTTGTTGGTGCAGGTGCCTCTAGGCTTACTTATGAATTCTAACTGAATTATGTGCAAAGACAGATACTGAAATGTAACATTTAAAATTTTAATCCTGAAAGTATTTAAGCATGGATGGATGGATGGATGGATGGATGGATGGATGGATGGATGGATGGATGGATGGATGGATGGATGGATGGATGG
>JAOVVF010000018.1:3985988-3999061 GCA_028565595.1 Duopalatinus emarginatus | reverse complement strand
TGGATGGATGGATGGATGGATGGATGGATGGATGGATGGATGGATGGATGGATGGATGGATGGATGGATGGATGGACACTTTAAAGAAATTTAGGCATCCAGAAGCTTATATAACAAAAGAAACAGAATAATAATAATAATATCAGTTCAATCAGTTCAGTAATAATTGATGTGAGTAATATTAAATGCAGGAGGTAAAAAATAAATAATAATAAAAAAAAACGCAAATTGAGTAATATATAATATATAATAATAATAATAATATATAACATATAATAAATCTATCTATATAATATATCTATAATATATCTACATTATGTTGTAACTGAATATGAGTACATTATCCATTATTAAACAAATGCAGATGTAAATAAGACATAAAATTCCTCTCCTTCTTCTTCTTCTTGTTCTTCTTCTTCTTATTATTATTATTATTATTATCATTATGAATCTGGTTGAGGTCTGGAAACACAACAGAAGACACAGGCAGCAGAGAATGAATGATTTAAATATAAAGCTTAAATAAACACCATGATTATGAACACAAAGGTCCATGTTGCTGTTGTTTCAACTAGACCCCTAATTTAATTATATTTTAGAAAATGTCACCATTTGAATTATGTAATAATATTGTGGACAGCAATAATAATAATAACCCAGTGATTAAAGACATTTCCATGATACGAGGTTAAGGAACGTTTTCCCCAGTGATCTCCTTTATTACCAGGTGCACAGTGCTAGGGTTCAACAAATTCAGCCACAACTACTTCAGGTTTATCATATATATATAAGGTGTCTAAAAAAAGTAATATGTTTAGCAAAAACAGGGTGTCAGCTTAGAGCTGCCAAAACACCTACCTGAAGTATTGGCAGCGGTCAAAGAACCTGAAGGGAACTCACTTGTGGAAAGCATGAACACACATTTAGTACCTGGAGCTTCATGTTGGACCGCAGATCATGCACAGATATGACGTGTATCATGTATTATGAAGATATTATGTATTCGAAAATCATCTCTAGAGAACCCAGAGTATTGATGCCTCCTGCTATTTAAATGTCAAGAATGAAGATGACTAACAATGACTAACTCTGCTTAGTCACACACATGAGACACACACGAGGCTCCTGCTGCTTCGAGAACAGTCCTCATCCTCACTGCCGCTGACAGACTAATTAAAGCGTGCATCATTTCAGCATGAAAACAACATCGTATCGGACCTTCATAATATTTACACTGGGTAGAGACAGAGTGTTAGCGAGACCCAGAGAGGGCTGAGCTTGTTCACCGTAAACTCTCTCTTCTTTCCTGCTTTCTTCTGGCTGCGATCTCTTATTTTTGCCTCTCACGCGGTTGGCGAGTTTCCTCCCACAGGGAAGTCGCAGTGGAAACACCTGTCGGCTTTATTTATAGGGATTATGCATGCTCTGCTTCTCTTTCTCTCAGGTGAAAAGGAACTACAGTGAAGTGTAAATTCCTATAACAATGGAGTTATTACTGCCGTCTCTAATGCACACGTAGACTGTCTGACATGGGAAGCTACTTCTACCGCAGTTCTGCTTCTGGAGACGCTCTACTTGGTGCTGGTTCCCTCCGCTTCCCCCTCTTAAAAAAAGAGTAATTGGAAATCCATTACCGTGTAATATTATCACCATATTAGCAATTTGATCTTTGGTAATTTTGGTAATAAGGAGGTTTTGTAACATCATTTAGAGGAGAGCAGCTTGGCTGTATAAGGGACATGCTGACCTGTCATGGCTGACCTGTCATGGCTGACCTGGAATAAATTACACAGGCCATCTTGATGCCATAATTGCGTCTGGGAGTGGTCATTCGGCTGTTTTCATTCGCTCCCGCCCATCTGCTTGTGTGTTACGGTTGAGTGTCCATGCACAATAGTGAGACCTGAATATTGCTCTCAATATCTGTAGCATTTCAGCGCTATGGTCTATGCAGTGACGTTCTCTCCATTTCTTTCCGTGTGTGTGCTTTGCCCTGGCACCGTCAAGAGTCAAGGGTAACTCCTGCTGTCGGCTCTTATCAATGTGGCCGGTGAGACAGAAAGTGCTGACCCAAGCCGAGTCACATTCAAGAGGTCAGGCCAAGAAAGAGCAAGTGCGAAGGAGGACAGAGGCAGACAGGAAAGACTGTCCTTACACTTAAGTGATAGAGGAGGAAAATCTTTTGTACTGCTCCTCTGCTTGCGTGTGAGGTTTCCTTCTCAGAAAAGCACCAAAGTATATCTAGGACAAGGACAAAAGGTTGGATCGCAGTTGGTGGCGTAGCTCCCCATGTGGCCCCGAGTTGATTTTTCACTGAGAAGGATCCACTTTCATTTGTTCAGTAAACTGCGTGGGCTTTATGGCAGGGATTCATGTGTAATTGTGGATTGTATTCAGGTTGGCATTGGAAATCCGACCGGTGTTAATAATTACGACATCAGCTGAGAGTTGAGATTTAGACAATGAAATTGTACAGCTTCTTACATTGGCATGGGTTACATGTTTGATTTTCATCCAAATTAACTGAAAGTCTGGAACCGTCATGGGAAAGGTTCTGGTTTTCAGGCAGTCCATCAAACAAGAGTGGTGGGCAATAAACAGATGAAAGTGTGCGATGTGGTGGTGTTTGTTAAAAAAAATAATGGCACCTTTATATGAGTTGTTGTTATCACCTCTATCATCTACAGAATGACTCCATCTGTGCAGCATTGTGTATGGTTTTTTTTTCTGGAAAACTGAAAACCCCAAACTTGATTATTTTCCTATACAGCCACAGTAATATTACTTTTACAGTGGATTACTGAGCAGAAGGTCATGAGTTTAAATCACAGCACTGACAGACTGCCCTTGTTGTGACCTTGAAGAAAAACCCTCAACCCTCAACTGCTTAGTTATAGTTAAATGAGATAAAAAATGATTTTATTCCTTTAAGTCACTCTGGATAATGATGTTGTTATTAAAAGCAATCAGTGAAAATATAAATGCGCCTCACACCCCCCACCCCCAACCCCACCAAAAACCAACATCATTTATTTTTATCCATTTATTATTATTTTGTGGATCTGGAGACTCATTCCAAATAATCTAAATAAACATGTTGTTTCAAAAGATGTCATCGTATCAACATTTACATGCTTTCTGACAAACTGATCTTTCAACAGTGCTGTAGATAAAAAAAGATACATATACAAGATAAGTGTATATTCTCAGAAGACAGACTTCCAGCACTTACTCTGTCTCATAACCAGAAGAAAAACCTTCAACCACACAAAAACTCAACCACTTTTAAAGACAGCCCTGAACATTTTACAGTCCAGTTGGTTATGTCTAGCTTTGAAAAGCAAGATGTGTTGACTTGTAAAGTGCTTCACATTGGGAGGAAATTACAGACGGGGTACAAATGAATGTTTAAGTGGAAGATTTTGGTGTATATGTTAATCTAGAAATTCCTAATGTTGTCTTATTAGTGTTTTTGCTAAAATGTCTATATTTCTAAACCAGTCTGTAATGTATTGATTCATACTGAACCATCTATCAGAGCACATTAGAGCTGCAATTTCTGAGCATTTTGATTAAAAAAAAAATCATTTTAACAGAGCTTTGTTGTCCTGCAGTTTATTTTGAACTGTATTGGGATTGATGTAGAAACTAACAGGTCACAAACAGCCACACCTAGAATTTTTTCACCAGCCGTCACTGATTACTGGCTAATTGTTTTAGAGGTTCGACAGTTTGGACATGACTTCCTCTCATATCCCCTTAATGAAGTGTTTTTCCATCATCTCCAAGGCGTTCAGAAGCCTGATAATAAGAAACCACAAACCGTCCTTAATTACTTGTGTAATAAAATAACTTGTGTAATTGAAGTAAAGTAATTACGTCTGATTTCCACCTAAATGAACTGAACGTCTGGAACTGTCATGTTTTTTTTAATAATAGGAAGGTTTTGGTTTGCAGGCAGTCCATTAAATAAGAGTGGTGGGCAATATACAGATGAAAGTGTGTGCTGTGGTGGTGTTTGTTACAAAAATAATGGCACCTTTTAATTGAGACAAATGCATTTATATGAGTTGTTGTTATCACCTCTATAATCTACAGAATGACTCCGTCTGTGCAGCATTGTGTAGGTTTTTTTTCTTCCTGAAATACTCTAAAGTAGATTATTTTCCTATACAGCCACAGCAATATTACTTTTATAATGGATTACTGAGCAGAAGGCCATGAGTTTAAATCACAGTACTGACAGACTGCCCCTGCCGGGTCCTTGAGTTATATAAACGAGATAAAAGTCCTTTCATTTCTTTAAGTGACTCTGGATAATGACGTCTTTTCAACTGCCGTTTTATCCATTCATGATTATTTTCTGGTCCTGGAGACTCCTTCAAAAATAATCTAAATAAACATGTTTCACTGCAAGCTCAACCACACTACAAACCCAACAACTTTCAAACACAGTCCCGAACATTTTACCTTCCCACTCATTAGGTACCAATTCACTTAAACACCTCTGAGAGATTCTGGTGCTGTGTGTTAGACAGCATCTCCACCACATCAAAACTCCAATTGATTGAAAATCTTTAGAAGGAACATTTAATCAAGTTTAATTCCACAGACTTGTTCCATCTATGCAGAGACACATTAAATCTGTTCTGAAAGATTCTGCCAGCCTAATAGTTCACTTACACATTTTACATTGTTTTTCCTTTAATTTGCCACCCGTCTGTATGCCAGGATGATGGATTACCAATAATTGTGTATGTTATGAAAATCATACTGCTGTTGATAAAATGTAGTTAATAAAAGCCTTTTAAAGCTACATGACTTGCAGTGAAATGACCTTATTACCACCTCACTGCTGAGAAGCACTGTCAAAACTGCTTCTAGTTCCCATCACTTTATACATCATTACAGCCAGTGACTGCTGCTGATAGAGGGCGCTAGAGTGCCATCCTTCCTAGTGGAAATCATATTATATACATATATATTCATATTATATAATAATTATTTTATATATATATATTACAAATTACCTTTGTTTTTTATTTATGCGTCATTTGTTTCAGCAACGGGTAGCAATCGGCTGTGCTAGTTTTATCACTGGACAATAGAAACTTTGTCCAGTAATAGCAGAAGCACAGCCAATTGTAAACCGTTGCTAAGACAAAATACGCACATGGCAACATAAATTCAGCCAATCAGAATCTGTGAATCTGATGCCTAAAATAGCCCTTTGTTTATCGCCCCATGCTAAGTTAGTTGGTAGCGGAGTAAGGGCATGTTGCAGCTATTAAGGAGAAATGTGATTACACAAGATTCAACAGATTCCAAATTCAATAAGATCCCTTCAACAAAATCTGTTTAAGAGGAAAACTCTTGTGTATACGTTAATCTAGAAATTCCTAATGTTGCCTTTAATTAGTGTTTTTGCTAACATGTCTATATTTCTGAACCAGTCTGTAATGTAATGATTCATACTGAACCATCTATCTGAGCACATTAGAACTGCAACTTACGAGCATTTTGATAAAAAAAAAAAAAAAATCATTTTAACAGAGCTTTGTTGTCCTTCAGTTTATATTGAATTGTATTGGGATTGATGTTGAAACTAACAGGTCACAAACAGCCACACCTAGAATTTTTTCACCAGCCGTCACTGATTACTGGCTAATTGTTTTAGAGGTTCGACAGTTTGGACATGACTTCCTCTCATATCTTATTAATGAAGTGTTTTTCCATCATCTCCAAGGCGTTTAGAAGCCTGATCCTTAATTACTTGTGTGATAAAATAACCGGTCAGAGTAGGAAAGCTCAGCTGGTCTGATTTCAGGAAGACGCAGTTGTTGATGCAGTAAAGGGTTACAAAAGGGTTTCGTTTGTAACAATATGCATTGGATGAGAAATTTCAAAATGCTTTCATCTGGATGCATTAATGGAGGTCTGACATCTCATCTCCACAGGTGACGTTTGTCGGTACTTACAGTGATGTGCAAGTGATGGAGTGACATTGTGAGGGAGGTATGATGGCTATTTACCAGTTTTAACCTTTCTTTGTTAGTAATTTTGCTAACACTGCTTAGATGTATGGCTTAGAAGAGAACGAGCTAAGATGGAGATGTTCCAGGGAGAACATAGCGACAGATGCAGAGCTAAAGGAGATGAAATGGGGGATGGGGATGGGTGGAGCTGCATGTTGCTGGAGTCAGAGGGTTGTCATGGTGATTGGAGTGGAATGAGAAGACGGTCAGTATCGACGCCTTGCTCGCATCCTCGCCATTGAGATGCGCTATGGAACAGTGACCTTTATTGGAGCACGGCAGATAATTTTTGCGTGGAAAAACCCAATTCCCATGATGAGACAAACCTCCCACGTTGATAGTCGGGACGATTTCTGTCTGCATCCTGAACGAGCCAGCTCCCTCACTGCTACCCACAAAAACCATTTGAATGGCAGTCAAATCACTCTCAACTGATTCCGCTTGCCACATGATGGCTTGTTTGTATGCATGTGTGGTTGTGCTGGTATCTATGGCTATGCATGAGAAAAAAAGAGCTAGAGGAGGAGGGGCAGGAATGTGGTTTATTACCCACTGAACAGATGATGATGAACGTGCGGGTCAGAGAGATCTCAGAAGGGACTGGATTATCGTCCATTCGCCCATGCAAAGCCGGTGCCACGCTTAACTCAGCAGTGTGCTTTCCTTTCCTGTACATTGTCCCCCCAGAGGTCTTTGAGTGAATGAAATCAAAAGCACTTAGAAGTGAGAAAGTTTTTAACAAGGTTAATGGGGCCAGTGGAAAGCAATCATCTGGATACAAGGAATTAGCATCTCAGATGTAATCTCTGCGATTTCCAGCATCAGAGAGAGAATGTGTTTTCCTTTATAATAAATGTACACTGAGGTGGTATGATGTAGTCCGATGCACTCAATAACAGCACATCCCACACGATTGAATTCCTTTTATACCTCACACTTGAAATCTTTGGTGAAAACCTTATTCACTGTTACAGAGCTGAGACTGGAGACTCCTTACAAACATAAGATAAGATTTAAATCTGCCTAAAGGAAACCTCACCACATATTTTTTCTCTTTTGTTGTTGTTGTTGTTGTTATTTTTTAAGAATCATCGATTATATATTGAAGTGTCAGAAAAACTGGTGCACCAGGTTAATGCATGGTAAGTGAAAGGGAAAGTGATCTATTTGCCTACTGTGTCTGCACACAGAGGAATGTGATCTTTGCATTTAACCCACACAAACCAGTGAACACTAAGGGGCAGTGAACACTTGCCCGGAGCGGGGGGCAGCCCCAAACCATGACGCTCGAGGAGCAGTTGGCAGATTTATGTGCCTTGCTCAAGGGCACCTCAGTCGTGTCTTGCTCTGTGTGTGGCCGGTTCCATAACCACTAGGGCATGGCTGCCCCCCCTTATGGGAGCATAGGACTGCATGAATACGACAGGTCATGGACTCCATAAGCTTCTGGAAATATTCTGTAAGAACACCATAAGTAACACCTGCAGAACGCTCCACAGTTCTGAGATCTGGTGACTTGGGTGGAAGTGGCAACACCTCAAACTCATATAAATGTTCCTCTAACCATCTTGCGTCTCTTGAGGCACTGTTGCCTCACAGCAAGATGACCTGGGTTTGATTCCCGGTCCAGGTCATTCTGTGTGGAATTTTACATGTTCTCCCTGTGCTTAAGTGGGTTTCCCTCTGGGTACTCTGGTTTCCTCCCACAGTCCAAAGACATGCATGTTAGATTAATCGGACACTCTTGGCTGTAATTGCTTGTAGGTATGAGTTTCTGCATGAGTGTCTGTTGGCCATGCGATGGCTTGGCAACCTGTCCATGGCGTACCCTGCCTATGATACTGGCATTGCCTCCAGCTCCTGTGTGCCCAACTGGCAGGTTAAAGTGAATAATAAGAAGAAGACGTGTTTTGTTCTCATGGAATGAATGCAAGACGTAAACGGTGAAACTCGTCAGAAAGTCAGTCACACAAAGCGTTTAGTTGTCAAAGACGTTTGTAGAGATAGCAGAGGTCCCATAAAATTCAGGCTAAACAACTCCTATACCATTATGGAGCTTCCATAGATATCTGTCGCTTTTATATGTACTGGTAGACGAAGCCAATGATGTGCATATGTGGCATTGTAATGTATTTTGCATAGACTCGTCTGTACCAGTTCTTCAGTGTATAGTGCTATACTGTCATACTATGAATGAGTTGTTGCCATGGAAACTATGACGTATTGGAACAAGTGTATTGATACAAGCCTGTCTTTTGAGCTGGAGCTATTGTCAGAGCTGATGTTAAAGGAAATGAATCAACACCATCTGACCAGTCAGGTCAACCAGACTCTTCAGCACTGTGGTCCAACCTCCAATTACCCAAAAACATGGACTCTTAAGTAAGCAGCATTGCTTTTGTGCTCATTTGTAATTCACATCACGGTTGTTTTATGTACCTCCAGCTATGCCCCTGTGACATCCACTTATCAGCACCGTGTTTTTTTTTCTAATGCAAATTTTTTGTTCCTGTGGCATACAAAAGAAGAACTTGTCCTGCCAATAAATTCACATTTCCATATGGAGGGACATCACAGGCATAGGTTTGGTTCATCGGAGATTGCGTCTGCAAATATTTCCCCCTGCGCTCTGAGTCAGACTGTGGACACCGGCCAGCATTTACACAGTGCTTTTCCAACAAAGATATCGTCTTTGAACCATCATGAATTACCCAAACTGGTTGGAACTGATAGCTCCACAGAGTGCCCGATAGACTAATGGACCCAAGTAACTACATAAACTACTTAGCGTGGTCATTTTTTTCCAGTCTGTTCTCATATGATGGCTTGTAAATAGCCGTATTGGCTGATAGTTCAGCAGGCTGGTGATGTAAGATTAGAATGGTGAGGCGGGGTTGATGAGGGGGTGTGTGCATGAATGTGTGTGTGTGTGGTTAGTCCCTGAGGATTTGTTGACCTTGCCTAGCATGTCAAACAACCCAGTGACAGCTGGGGTCTCCTTAGCATAGCCCACTTATTACCCAACCCAGGGGAGCACTTGTACCTTCACCTACACGCTTACATGTAACAAAGCCCAATATTCACCATGAGAGCCATGAGGCGGATATATATATATATATATAATTATTAATCCCAGCACCCATCTTTTAATGTAATATACTGTATAAAAAGAAAAACACAACAGTAAGTGATGTTTAGAGACTAAATCGAAATAATATTTGCATAATGCTGCCTTCAAAGCTATTGGTGTTCCTTTAATTAATCTTTGGTGTACAGATAGAATAACAACAGGCTCTTTCTGTAACACTAAAAAGAATATCTCCTATATTTATATTCACTGCTTTACATTTCACCCTCTGCTTTACATTTCAACAGGCTTTCAGTGAGGTTGAATCACACAATTATGTGGCCTTCACATATTCCTGTCCTGATTTTTTGTTTATTCTGAACTCTATGAAGGCAGCCCTGGCTTAATGTTAGCAAAAACGGTCTTGTAACTGGAAGGTTGACGGGTTCAATCAGACATATTGTCAAGGCACAACTAAAGTGCCTTTGAGCTAGGCAGCAAGGCACACAATTGCTCCCTGGGCACCATAGTTAGGGGCTGCTCACTGCTCTGGACAAGTGTGTTAACTGCCCCCTAGTGTATATGTGTTCACTAATCTTATCTTCTGGTGACCATGAATTCTTGAAGCCATCACGATCAAGATCCCTAGCTATGAAACAGCTACGAATTATCAAAGATCCACCGACATGTTTTACATTGCCTATGAGAGATCCCCTTTCTTACACATTATCTGTGTGTCTTCAACTCTATATGCATTGGATAGTGCCAGAAAAGCTGGAACAGACGAGCTTATGCAAAATACATAGCAACACCACCTATGCATATCATTGGGTGCATCCACCAGTGAGTATATAAAGCAACAGACATCTACGGTACAGGGTTTGTTTAGCTGGCATTCCATGGGACCTCTGGTACGACTCTAACGGGTGATCACTATATATACGTATGTGTCCTTTATGCATTCATTCTCATAGGGTTGGCCTCTTCCAACAGAACAAAAATGATCTGCAGGATCCTGGAGTCAGTTCTCTGTGAGGCACCTAGCAAGTAATAGACTGATGTACCAGATTTTCGGGTCATGGATGGCAAAGCCAATTTAAATATTAGATGTCCAATTAATATATATATCCCCCAGCCAAACAGGACACGAAATGAGTTCTTAGAAACTTTCAAATCATTTATTCATGATACAGGTGTGTTTATTGAAATTTTCTTTAGGGATATAGGGATTTAGGGATTTCTTTAAGAAATATAATTTTTGTTAACATATACCAAATAACAACCAATGTGATGCCAATAATTTCCCCAGTGGACAGGTAAGTACCTTCATAATAGTTGATCTGTGATTGTGTAAATGTGAATTATTTCCACTCTTGCTCTTTAAGCTGACTCTATACAGCTGTTGGATGCGTTGTGAGTAGTGTCAGGTTTGCAGTGGTCATGTGGTATAACCGCAGTGCTGTACTGTTTAGTGTGTCCACTTGTGTTCTGGTGTGTTGTTGTACTGAATGTGTGTTTTCTGACGTCTGCATCTCAGATCTCTGAAGCCTTTTAGCTTCCTCTGTATTGTCCTGATGCCACTGATAGCAAATGATTTCCTAATGGCTCCTTAAAGTGAGTGATGGAAGGCGGTTCTGTTATACGCTGAAAACTATATCGTTTAAAAGCCTAGTGACAGCCAAAAGCTCTTTATCTGTCCATCTATGTATGATTATTATTCATTTCAGGAAGATCCTGAAGACTAACAGCTGCCTTTAGTTACGTCTTTAAGCTACTCTGAACTTCGTCATTTGTGTTTCACTGGCCAGCGAACAAACCTCACCACCAAAAGGTAAATGTTTTAAATAAAGGTATTAAATATAAATCATGATAGTGCAAAATAATTCTAATATATAAAGACGAGGTACATTTATTGAGCCATAATACTTACAGACTGGCGTGCTGATTTTAATAAATCTCTCTTTATTTAAATAATTATACACCGATCAGCCATAAGATTAACACCACAAAGCCACTGACAGGTGACGTGAATAACATTGATCATCTGATTTCAGTGACACCTGTCAAGGGGTTGGATATATTAGGCAGCAGTTGATGTACTGGAAGCAGAAAAATGGGCAAGTGTACGAATCTGATGAACTTTAACAATGACCAAATTGTGATCAGAGTCTTTCCAGTACACAGTGGTTAGTACCTAGCAAAAGTGGTCCAAGAAAAGACAACCAGTGAAGAAGGTCACCATGGCCACCAAAGGCTCTCTGATGTGCTTGGGGGTCAAAGACTAGCTTGTCTGGTTTGACAGAAGATCCAGAGAAGGATCTTTTGCTAATGTCTTGGGTTCAGACAGAATACCTTCAGACATCCATGCCTCCAAGGCAGGCGGTGTTAATGTTATGGCTGATCGGTATAACATAAAGTAGTAAATGTGTAGACATGTCCTAAGATGAAGTGATAAATCATCCAAAAAAAATGTTCAACGTTGAACAAATGCACTTGTTATAGTCAACATGTGTGCTTTGAATAAGTATCACAATAAAAAATATGTTTCTAAATGAATACTTTTAGAAACAAATCTGTATTAATATGCAAATTATTTCTTCTTTTGCAAAATCCTATTATATAATTTCAACAGACAGTAAACCAACTTTAATTAGCTGTGTTTTTTTTCCCCATAAAAACTGACGACTGTGTGAAATGAGCTGTATTGCAGTACACTGAAATGGCTAATGTCCTTGTTTAACTCTGTAGATTTGATACTCAGGGTTCACAGACTCAGTGACACTGATCGAGGAATACATGCACACGTGCCTTTAGGGCTAAATTGAAGAAACGTCTCACAAAACTGTCTTTTTTTTTGATAAATGAAATCAAGTAAAACAGGTCCTTAAATAGATCTGCTGTCAGGTCTCTGAAATCTCTACAGCCCTGTATAACAAATCTGAGAGCGAGAAAAGAGCAAAAGTTCAGCATCAGGAATCTGTGATGGTGAAAATACCTAGTCTTTAATTATAACAGATAACAAGCAAGGAGAAGGAAAGTACATGTTTTGCTGCTAGAGTTAATAATATGATTGCTGTTATTAGCCTGAGTCTAACCTGAAATACATTTCTGACCTAATTAAGTGTAGGAACATGGACTAGATATAAACCAGAACAATGAAGTAATCTGAACCGGAATATTCACTAGACAGAGAATGACTCTGGATAGATTAACAAGACACAGAGCAACAGCACGTGCAAGTGTTTGGGGTTTGCTGTATACAGCGTGTGTAATGGACTGGTAATAAACTGTTAGTTACGTGTCACTTGCAAACAAGTTGGCTCTTTGATCCGGCGCTCGCAGGCTGACAGCCAGTTTGCATTTATTTTTTTAGGCAGAAGTTTAAAACTGTTCATTTGCATGAACGATGAGACGTGTTTAACTCTTTAACTTTGACTTTATTTAAATAGCATTTAAATGCAAAGGATTTAGTACGTTTTTTTTCTTCTTTAACTCTTCCTGGTGATCTGGTCTGAGATTCACAGAGAAGAGCTGGAATTCCCATCAGTGCTGCAGGTTGTAGAATTCCCGAGAGACAGAGCGCTGTTGTATGTGGTGCAGCTGATGTATGCTGTACAATCTCATACAATCTCGTAATGTCGTTTAACTACCTAATGATCCATTTGGAGTTTTTTTGTGTGTCTTCAGTGATTAGTACATCATGTTCAATTAGACTTTTTGAGTGGGTGAAATTGTATAATTGCTTGCTTGCATACATGCGTGAGTGTGAAATCACAGCGCAGCAGATGTGTTGCTTTAATGAATGTTCGTCTAACAATTGTTTCTGTTCATACATATATACATATACAAATACACACACACGCACACATATATGTATATATATATATATATATATATATATATATATATGGATATATAAATTAGGGATGCCGAAGTTTTAACGCATCACGCATTAACGTGATCTCAAATTA
>JAOVVF010000018.1:3921283-3932427 GCA_028565595.1 Duopalatinus emarginatus | reverse complement strand
TTGATATGTACAAATGGCCACTGTAGGGGTCATTAAACACACTGACGCTATTACACTACTGACATATACTGTTGTGCTCTGCAGGCTAAAATCAAGCAGAAAATAAGAGAGATCGAGGAAAACCAGAAACGTATCGAGAAGCTGGAAGATTACATTGCGACCAGCAGGTAGAACCTGATGATTTACCGTAGTTTTTTAGACTTATAGCTTGAACTTTAAATATTGAATCTCAGTGCGGTATTCATTCTTAAATGCTTATTCAAATACTTCAATAAATTAATTTGATTTATATATATATTTTTTTTTTACCAGGCAGTCGTTAGATGAACAGAGGAGAATGGAGGAGGAGCTGACTGAAGAAGTGGAGCTTGCCAAAAGAAGGATTGATGAGATAAATATGGAATTAAACCAGGTAAAATGTCACACACATCCACAACAACAACCACAACAACAACATTAATAATAATAATAATAATAATAATAATAATAATAATAATAATAATAATAATAATAAATGTAATTAACATATTAATTATTATAGTAGTAGAAGTATATTACTACTACTACTAATAATAAAAAATAAACTACTACCACTAATAATAATAATCATAAAACACTACTACTACTAACACCACTGCCACTACTAACAACAAACACAACAACAACAACATCAATAATATATTTTATAAATATATATTTATTATTATTATTGTTGTTTTATTGTCGTTGTTGTTTACTAATAATAATATTAATAATCATAATAATGGTAATAATAAAAAATACAGCAACAACTACCACTATTAATAATCATAAAATATAATGACATCAAAACAACAACAATAATAATCATACTTATAATAATACTCACAATACTAGTACTACTACTACTACTACTACTACTACTACTACTAATAATAATAATAATAATAATAATAATAATTTGTCTCTATAATAATTTGTCATTATAATGACACTCGATCCAGGTGATGGAGCAACTTGGCGATGCAAGAATTGACAGGCAGGAAAATAGCCGTCAACAGCGCAAAGCTGAGATCATGGAGAGCATCAAGAGGCTTTACCCTGGCTCTGTAGTAAGTGAATGATTTTTTTATTTACTAACTATTATTATCCTTTTTTTACCTGTAATAAATGTGTTTTTGTCACTACTACAGTGCTCTGGTTAACCAGTAGGTGTTGATCAATTTTCTAACCACAGCTCTAACAGTACTTTTATTGTAACACAAATCATTTGAATATTATGTGAATATTATATTATTATGTGTAACATCTAGTAAACAGTTGACAAAATTCGACAAACATCAGACATTAGATTACAAGTATAACACATTTCCCTCATGTCATCCAAATGAGAATGGGTTTCCTGATGAGCCCCGGTGGCGACAGTGGAGAAAGAAACCTTGAGAGGAACCAGACTGAAATAGCAACACATCCTTATTTGGGTGACATGTATAGTGCAATTATAAATGAAAAGTTATAGTTATTAGTATGTAATCTGATTTGGTTCACTAATGCACACTGATTAACTGATCTGAGTAAATCTGATCATCCATAGTTATCTACCAGTGACTGTTTATATCAGTCACAGTCACGCAGGATTCATGGTTTCTCTCTATTATGGTGTTCTGCAGACTGTCCATGTGGGTTTATTCTTAGCAGCAGTGATGCTCAGCAGATTAGACTTCAAGATGATAGGAGGGGGGTCAGAATGGATCAGGCAGGTTTGAGGATGAGGAGGAATATTGGCCTGTTTTAAGCTTGATTTGGTCAAACATGACTGAATTTAAGGACGGTCCAAATTTTAGCTTGATCAGCTAACCTGCATTGTGCAGTGCAAGAGGAGAAGTGATGTCTGTTCAACTGCCTGAGTGAGCTCTGATTGAGCAGTTGGACGACCGGATGGATTTCTGACATGTTAGTCATTTTGGTCGCTTGTCTCACAGTTTGAGCGAGCAGATTTCTGCACCTCATGACCTGTTTTCCCGTAATTATCTGCACATCTACCCCATTTGAAATGGGTGTCCTGATGACTTTTTCGAGGAGATAGCTGAAGTCCTGAATTGATATGCGCAGCACGTCATGAAAGCCCTTCATATCATCCATCTACATTATCCATCTGTAACCTAAAAACTAATGACCAACATGAAAAATGTCAGTCAGTTTGGATTTGTGAAGAACATTTATAACTGTACGTTAGCCTCTCAGTATAGTCATTTATAAATACTGTAGCATTAAGCTGCAGGTTGCAGACAGCACTGTGTATGGATCAGTACTGACACTGATACTGTAAATCTGATTTACCAGATGACAACATCTGTCTGTGAGTCACAGAATACACAGTGTGAGTTGAAAATGGTTTTTACACACCCTACACACACACACACACACAGTCCTCTTTTTGGAATTTCAGCGCACAACATGGCACATGCAAGTAAAGCTATGCGCTTTTTCACCTGTTGTGATATACAAGGCGCCATATTCTGTTAAATGTTTGGGTCTGTGTTTCACATGCAGTGTGCTCACCCTGGTCTCAGAGGATCAGTCGCACAGAATACTTTCGTACAGTGTGAGCACATAAATCGCAGGATCTGTCCATATACAACTAACGATTCAAACTTTCAGTGTGATCTGTCACCAAAGAACAAGATTTCCAAAATCGCACAGTGTATCAGGTGTAGCTCATCCAAATGGGGAGTGAAGAAAGATGGTAGAAAAGAGAATACACAGAGTTAGGTATGATTTTTTATGTAATGGTTACCTAAAATGCATGTGGTGCTCAACAGCACCTCAGTTGTGTCTTGCCTTGGGTGGGGATCGAACCCGGGACCTTCCGGTCAGGAGACCGGTTCCTTAACCACTAGGCCACGACTGCCCCAGAACCAGTCTGACTGGGAGAACCAGAACCAGGTCTGTTGTTGATAACATTCAGTTCAGTTTCATTGAGTTTAAGAAAGTGAGAGAAACAACAGACTAATGAGGAAGTGCCAGTTTATGGTGGCTATGATGTGAGTGGTACAGGCTATTGGTAAAATGTATAACATGTTGTCCTTTAATGTAATGCTGTTGTAGAAGAGAAGTGGTAAGGTCATGGTGTCATCGATGGATTTCTTGTAACAACTGCACAATTATTGTACTCCTTCCATAATGTTTTTATCTGCTCAGTACGGCAGGCTTATTGACCTGTGCCAGCCCACACAAAAGAAATACCAGATTGCCGTGACAAAGGTTCTGGGTAAGAACATGGATGCCATCATAGTAGACTCTGAGAAGACAGGTAGAGACTGCATCCAGTACATCAAAGAGCAAAGAGGAGAACCAGAGACTTTCCTGCCCCTGGACTACCTGGAGGTACAGTCTGGAGTGCTAACTGCAAATCGGTTTCAGTCATTTTCCATCATATCGTAATTGCCTTCTCTTGTGGTTCTCCTTCAAGGTGAAACCAACAGATGAGAAATTGAGGGAGCTGCGAGGGGCCAAGCTGGTGATTGACGTGATCCGCTATGAGCCGCCTCACATTAAGAAAGCTTTGCAGTATGCCTGTGGAAATGCTCTCGTATGTGAGAATGTCGAGGATGCACGCAGGATTGCCTTCGGAGGGCCCTACAGGCATAAGGTATAATGGGTTATATTCCCTGGCTGGGTGTTCTCTGCTTGTCTGCATGTATTTCTTTAGGGAGCTCAGGTTTCCTCTCACAGTCCACACACATGTCTGTGTCTGCCATGCAATGGACTGCTGACCTGTCTTGGGCGTTTCCCTGCCTTCTGCCCCACAACCCAGCAGTAGGATAAGTGCCTCAGATAAGGAGTAAGTGAGACGATGTGCATATATACACTAGCTTTCTTTACTAACACTTTGGTTTTCTTTCTCAAGACTGTAGCCTTGGACGGCACTCTTTTCCAAAAGTCTGGAGTGATCTCTGGAGGAGCAAGTGACCTCAAAGCAAAGGCTCGACGCTGGGATGAAAAAGCTGTGGACAAGCTCAAAGACAAAAAAGAGAAATTAACAGAGGAGCTCAAGGTAACACAGCAAGGAGTTTTTATATAGTTTGGGTTTAGTCTGAAAATAGAATGAATGGAGGCAGGAAAAACAACTCATTGACCATTGTGCTTGCACACAGAGGACTTTGGCCAATACATTTAACTCTTTCCTACAGTGAATTACACATATATACAATAGAAAACACACACTAGGGGGCAGTGAGCACACTTGTCTAGTGTGGTGAGCAGCCCTACCCATAGAACCTGGGGAGCAGTTGGGAGTTAGGTGCCTCGCTCAAGGGCATTTTAGTTGTGTCTTTGGGATTGAACTGGGATTGAACTGGCAACCCTCCGGTCACAACAGTGGTTCCTTAACCACAAGCCTACAATACGCGAAAGAGGTTTGAGTTATAAGATTTTGTTACTCAATTATTCTGTCTTTTCAGGAGCAAATGAAGGCAAAGAGGAAGGAAGCAGAGCTGAGGCAGGTGCAGTCTCAGGCTCATGGCTTACAGATGAGACTGAAGTATTCTCAAAGTGACCTGGAACAGACCAAAACACGACACCTGTCCCTCAACATGCAGGTAGTCTCAAGAAATTGTGTTGTCCTACTGTATAATGCTTTTTTTCCAAAGAGTCATGATTAGATGACTGTCTTTGCAGGAGAAGTCAAAGCTTGAGAGCGAGCTGGCAAATTTTGGACCCCGAATCAATGATATCAGGAGAATCATCCAGTCACGTGAGAGAGACATCACACAGCTGAGAGACCGCATGAACCTGGTAGGAACTAGGAGCAATTTCAGGTCGGATGATTTTCTTCAAACCTTTCACAGTGTGTGGCATCCTGGCTTGTTCGAAGCTGTATTTACTGAGGACCATGTTGCAATTTTGTTTTATTCAACATGCGTTACAACTGAATATCCGGGGCCTCTTTCATTTGAATCTCCCAGTATATTAGTTTGTGCTGGACCAAATAATGTTTTAAGTTGCGGGATAATGTGAACAGAAAGTGCATTGTTAAATTAAACCAAGTTTAACAAACCCAGAGCAATGATTTCACTAGTTTTGTTTGCCAGGTGGAGGATGAGGTATTTGTGGAATTCTGCAAAGAGATCGGAGTGAGAAATATCCGAGAGTTTGAAGAGGAGAAAGTCAAAAGACAGAATGAGATTGCTAAAAAACGGTGAGTTTGTGTGACATTTGGACTTCGAAAATACCTACTGCTTGCTAATTCTATCTTGAAAATATTACAGACTTGAATTTGAGACCCAGAAGACCCGCTTAGCCATTCAGCTTGACTACGAGAGGAACCAGCTGAAGGAAGACCAGGAGAAAGTAATGATGTGGGAGCAGACTGTGAAGAAGGATGAGAGTGAGATTGAAAGACTTAAGAAGGTAATGGCAAAGGACATTGGGTCAGGTCCAGGCTCCTGGGTTCAGTCCTGAGTTTGGGTTATTGTCTGTGTTATGGTTGGCACATTCTCCCTATTGCCTCTCCAGTAGATGGATTGGTAGATGGACTGGCTATGTTAAATCACACTTATGTGTGAATGTGTGTGAACGTTGCCCTGCAGAGGTCTGCAGTTCCATCCAGGGTTATAGTCCTGCCTCATCCCCAGTGTTTCCTGGATAGGCTTCAGATTTATTATGATCCTGACCAGCATTAAGCAGTAACTGATGATGATAATGATGTTGATGATGATGATAGGAGTTTGATCCATACACATCCATTTTCAATCATTTATTCTCACGATTTGTCTCCCAGGAAGAGCACAGGCAGATGAAGATCATTGATGAGACCATGGCTCAGCTGCAGGACCTCAAAAATCAGCACCTGACAAAAAAAGGAGAGGTCAATGATAAGAACAGAGAGATGGAAGATATCCGCAAGAAACTGGGGTCTGCCAACAAGTGAGACCATTTTAATTACTATCCATTCCATCTAAATTTGGCCAAAGGTTTTGGTTGAGCATAAAGCTGATAAGGAACTTGAAGATACAAGTTGTCTTAACATTTATCATCTGTGATCTTTGTGACTACATGATGCTTCTAGAGAGCTGACTCAGCTCCAGAAAGAGGTGACGGCTATCGAGACAAAGCTGGAGCAAAAGCGCAGTGACAGGCACAACCTTCTGCAGGCCTGCAAGATGCAGGACATCAAACTGCCCCTCAAATCAGGAACCATGGATGACATCAGCCAGGAAGAGGTAGAGTGCTCAGGAAGAACCAAACTGTACAATTACAATTTTATTCTTTTAAATAGTTTTGGTAGCTATCATAAGGGTTCTGTTGGAAAACTGTCTTCCAACTAGGAAACCCCTTTCATAGGTTTTTTAGATGGTTCTCCAAAATGACCCTTATGCCTGGACCAGACTACACAAATTCAGCCTGATTTCAACATGATTTTGTCGTAGCCAACAAGTTTCCAGCGTTGCACCTGAATATGACTGTCAGGCAAGACGAACGGTTGTGTAGTATGACATAATTAAAGATCATTGACGTAGCATCTGGAATGCCTGGCGACAGCCTGACAGAAAGTCTAGCATGTTGGAACTTTTGAGATTTTTCGGTCTAGTTTGACATCTCCCACGACACGTTTCTTGACATTGACCAATAGGATTGAAATAAGTTCTCTTATGCACACAGCATTCGCAAAAAACAATGGAGGAAATTAAGTAACCCATCCACAATTTTTCCTTTTTTTCATTGCCTTTCAGCAACAAAACTTCATGACTGACACTTCCCAAACACCAGTGAACTCACATGAGTGATGATTTGTCTGCATC
Source organism: Duopalatinus emarginatus (assembly GCA_028565595.1). Taxonomy (NCBI): domain Eukaryota; kingdom Metazoa; phylum Chordata; class Actinopteri; order Siluriformes; family Pimelodidae; genus Duopalatinus; species Duopalatinus emarginatus. The sequence continues at coordinate 3,925,645 of JAOVVF010000018.1, read as the reverse complement.
AAACGTGTAGTGTTGCCAGTCTCTTAACCAAGACACCACACAAATTTATGGCACTAATCTGACATAGTAACCATCGTAAAGGACAAAACAATCATGTAGTCTGATCCCGGCATTAAAGAAGCCAGCAGCTTTGCAACCAAGTTCCCAGGCCCTTCATCCTGCCTATGCAAACCTTCTCCTTTTTATATGTGCTATAAATGTTCTGCTGGTTTTGCTGTAGTTTTACTTTTACCTTGTGGGTTGTTCCACATGCAGGGAGGTTCCCAAGTCGATGAGTCCATCAGCAGCCACAAAACCTCCAGTTCTGTGCATGCCAAGGAAGCCCTCATTGAAATCGACTACAGCAACTTACACGAGGACCTTAAAGTACTTCTAAAGCTTACACACACCAAATCCTTCCTCCTGCAATTTTAATAACAAACAGTCGTAATTTTTATACTTCAAAACCACACCTCTTTCTGAACAGGACGCCTTGTCTGAAGAAGAGATCAAGATTGAGATGAACACTTTGCAGCAGAGGCTGAACGAGCAGCAGAGCATCCTGCAGCGCATCAGCGCTCCCAACATGAAGGCTATGGAGAAGCTGGAGAGCGTCAGGGACAAGTTTCAGGAGACCAGTGATGGTAGGCTATGACAGTTAGGAAACTAATACTAGCTGGAGATTTAGTTTTCTGAGCTGATCACTGAAAAAAATTGATATTTTTCATCACCAGTATAGTTGAGGCATCTTTTTCCAGAAGCAGAGTAAAATTGATGCACTGAAAAGCTGGTACAGACAAGCCTTTGCAAACTACATGGGCTGGTGGAGGGTCCATAATGGTATGGAGTTTGTTTAGCTGGCATTCTATGGGATGCCTGGTTGGAGCTGTGCGATATGACCAAAAGTTCATATCCCGATATAGGTCCCATCATATCACAATGACGATATAGAATGTAAATTCAGTAATTAAAACCACATGAAAAAAAGGATTTTTATATGTGGAATTATACAAAGTCAAACAATTAATGATATTTTCTGCTGTATGGTGCGTGTCGCGTGAAAAAGACTCAACGTCTGGGTCTGCAGCTTAAAAAGCAAGTTTTACTTGTCTCCAGTTGCCTTCACATAGGCCTTGTGAGCGGAAACTTCTGGTTTGAAAAGAACAACCATTTGTTTTTCATTTTTAAGTTTCTGTTTCTAAAATTAAAATCGAATGACCAAAAGATACACGGACCCTTTAGGTACGAGCTCCTCGTTTTTTAGTCCGAGCTTATCAGAGTTAGCCCAGTCGGCGCCGCATGCGCTTTCCTACATATTTGTGTGTGCGTCGCGTGTGCCTTGTGCGCCACCTTAACGTTTTGTCCAAACAACAAAACGACTGCAGTAAAGTATGTATTTTGTGACACAACGAAACAGATTATAGAGCGTAATCTCTATAGCAATAGAGGTTTTTCAATCGTTACATAATATATATCATCATATCGCACAGCCAAACCCCTGGTACATCTACAAACGTCTTTGACAGGTGAACGCTATTTCTCCCTACTTTCTGACTTACACCAGTTCATGTCCTGCATTAATTCTGATGAGTTTGACCGTTTTTCAACAGGACAATGTGCCACTGCACACATATAGAGATATCAAATTATGGTTAGAGGAACACTCATTGCTCATGAGTTTTTGCCATTCCCACCAAAGTAACAAGAACTTCAACATTATCGAACACATCTGGGATGCCATGCAATGTGCTGTGAAACACAGAAATCCTACACCTCAGGATGCGACAGAATTGTGGACGGTTCTGCAGGACGTATGATGTTAATTGCCTACAGAATATTTTTGCAAGCTAGTGGTGTCTCTAGACATGTGTGGTGGTGCATTGTCCTAATAGAAGAGGCCAAACCCATCAGAATGAATGCAGGACTTGAATCAGCTTAACTTGTCAGAAGGTAGGCACACATAGTTTTACCTGTCAGAGACGTTTGTAGATGTACCAGGTGCCGGCTAAACACACCATGCCATTATAAAGCCACCACCAGCCTATGCCATTTGCATTGACTCGTAAGTACTACGTACTCACCTACCCAAAGTTTATTAGCTGTAACACTTTTTTTTTGCACTGACATCTAGTGACTGACCAGTCTAATCAAGTACAGTTACACTTAAGGAAAATAACTATGAGTTATATTGACACTCTGCATGTATACGGCATAATTGAAATCTATTAATTAGCAAAGTTAATAGAGCGTCTCTAAGAGCGCTAACTTTACACCATGTAAAACAATGTGATTGCCAGTTGGAGGAAGGTCTTCACTAAGTCTCCAATATGTCATTCTTTTCAACCAGTTCAGATTACTCAAATGACTTTACCTTGGTTGAAATCGAGACAGCCTCTGAGTTGTAACAGAATACCGAGGCACAATCTGTAATGTCATTGACCCACATTGGAGCTGTGATGGATGTTGGACAAAATGACAGGGTCAATGTCCATCTGTTTAGTTCATGTAGATAGACGGTTTCTCCTCCTGCCCCTACAGTCTGTTTGAAATTTGCTGTCTATTTATTTAGTAATATATTTGGAAATTCAAGTAAATTCTGCTCGAGGGTTTAATAGAAAATCAAATACTTTTTGCTCTGTTTATATGAGCACACATATATAGGCCATTTGCCTAGAAGCTGAGTTAGAACTAACAGGGACCTGATAGATGAGGAATCAGTTCCTCTGGGGATCCATCGCTGCCCTGGGGGTCTGTGTGTCGTCTATTTCCAGTTGTTTGACCTTGTGAAAAGCAGCACTCAAGGATTCCTGGACTTCTTTTTCCTACAGTCACGAATGGCCATGTTTTCCAAAGATATATCTTTTTTGTGGTCATTTAAAGCACAGGCGTGGTCCTGTGGTAGGGATATTCCCTGCCACTCTATTGTGAGCTCTCATCTCTCATTCTCTCATCCCATCTCATTCTAAGCATATCAGCATGTTAACTATATTGCCCAGATGGGCACCATAAGTACCCAGAAAGTCCCAGTTGGATTTTGTAAATATATAGGCATTTGCATCGTTTACTGGTTATACATTTGCACTTTTCAGTAAAGCAGAGGATTATTTATAATCACACTATCCATGTCACCCGAATGAGCATGGGATCCTGTTTGAGGCTGGTTCCTCTCAAGGTTTCTTTATCTTCATATCTCAGGGAGTTTTTCCTTGCCACCATGTGCCTGGTTTCGGATCCAGTTCTAAGGCAGTCCATGTTGCTGCTCGGTTCTGCTTATCTTTACTGATGGTCTCATTCAGAGCTCTGTTTTTTTGTCTTCAGCACTAAAGACTATTATTAATGATTTTCAGCCAAGAGAAATCATGCAAAGTCCTCAATTTCTATGATGTTTTATGTTTTGGTCCAATTATCAATGTCCGATGGTGCATGTAATTGATAGATGGTGATGAATTAATGCTCTTGCTTTGTGCCTAACTTTGGTCTCACTTGAATTTTACTACACCATGCAAAACGTACACACTTCTCTTCTGACCTCTTTTCTCTTCTAGGACTGTAGGTGGTGCCGTTCCATCTTTACCCTTTACCAGACTTATTGTAGTTTGTTGCCTCCACCTCTGTGACCCCTTTTTTTTGCTAGCTAATGTAAAATCGTCTGTTGTGTATGTGTTAAATTTTAGATGTGATTCTGCGGTCTTTGTCTTTGCCTCTTTCCTTTCAACAAGAGCTATAAGGCATTTATTTATATATATTCCTTTGTGGTAGTGCAGAGTATTCTCCAAGAGCACAAATTCTCCAAGAGCCTCTTCAGATTTAGGTTTAAGTTTTCTCCATTGCAGATATACGTCGTACAAGATTTTCAAGACCTTCTCTCTATTTTACACTTAGTCTAAATCTCTATAATATTATCCTTTGTGTCCTTAATTTTCTCATAAGCTTTCTTAATGCCAGCTTTCACATATTTTTCTTCATATAAGTCTTAACTAATTCTTAGTCTTAACTAATTCAGCACAGAATCTCCCATCTCAATAACTCCATCAACTTTGGTGGGCTTTTTTCAAATCTAGTGGGATTTTAAGTTAAAGAGACAAGTCAATGTTTCAGACAGATACATGCCGGTAAATACGTTCACTCATTCACACACTCAGTCTACACTGCAGTTTATTTTCTTCCACCAAACCTCTGAGGAATTACTTCCCATCAATAGCAGCACACAGCTATGGCCATTATTACATTCAGCAATACATATATGAGCTCATAAACGTACAGCATAACGTCATCCTGAAATTTGCTTGCAGTTTTTTTTTTCTACAAAAAAATCACAGTTCCTTCTACAGCATGAACACAGGAATGAATCGAGGATTTTTAAATAGAGGAAAAACTAAACTT
>JAOVVF010000018.1:3853686-3865139 GCA_028565595.1 Duopalatinus emarginatus | reverse complement strand
TGACTTGGCCACTATCCTGCAAGAAGAATGGCTTAAAATCCCTCTGACCACTGTGCAGGACTTGTATATGTCATTCCTAAGACGAATTGACGCTGTATTGGCCGCAAAAGGAGGCCCTACACCATACTAATAAATTATTGTGTTCTAAAACCAGGTGTTTCAGTTTCATTGTCCAACCCCTGTAATTTTTTCCCTTGATTAATTCCTATTGTACACGATAGCATGTTATACTATACTGTACTATACTGTACTCTACAACTGTCATCATTACAACCTTTTATATTTTATTTTTATATTACACCAATACTATTATACTATATTTTACTATACATGTAACTACCATGCAACAAAAGTAAAAACACCAACTTTCTAGGTTAAAGTGTACTATAGTGTAAAAGAATGCCATATCATAAAGGTACAATACTACTGGATACTATACTATACTCTATTATACAAGTATATCATTGAAAATTTCTTAGTCTAATAATATACCACATTACACTATACCATACTCTATACTGTAGTGTAGCAATAGTATTTGTTGTAGTGTTGTAGTGTACTGCTGTGTAGAAGAATACCAAACTTTCATGCTTTCCCAATACTGTCATGTGCTGCATTGTATTATACCATATGATAAAAGCATTGTACTACACAATAGTACACATTACTGCACTGTACTATCCAATACTATCACATCAGAAACATTCAGTGTCAGACTATAGTGCACTGTACTGTACTATACCAATTTTTTTTTTTAAGTGCCTTGAGGGATTTAGGTGTTTAGGATTGCTGTCTTCTTGCAGGGAATATTAATATTTCATTCTTATCATAAGAAATCATGGATGATACAAACCATGTTCCTTATATAATATACCTCACTATGTTATACAACACACATTATAATACTAATCCTAATTCTGTCTTCTGGTCATGCACAGCTTTCTCAGTAAGATTTGTTAAAGTACATATTTTACATATCTCTCCTCGCGAGATCAAACTGACAGGTGTTTTATACATGTTATTTTATATCAGCTTGCTGACAGCGTCGGTATGACAAGGTGCCTCCTGGGAATTAATCTGCTCAAACAGAGAAGCCAGTTTTCTTACTGCCACTATCAGTCAAGGAGACAGACAGAAGGTGGGTTGGACCATCTTCATTTAACTCCTACGATAAAGAGATACAACAAAAATATACTGACACATTAAAATAAAGTGTTCAGTCCTTTATGAAGCTGCAGACAATATTGCAAGGAATTAGCCTTCATAAATGATGTTCATGCTTTCTTATTTGTGGCCATGTCAAAGTATCTGAGGTCAATGACCTGATTATCAGAGAGGACCTTCTAAAATAAAAATGTGACAGGGTTTGCTAATACCTACTTACTAGTAGATGTGTACTCAAGACCTGTAGTCCCACAGTTATTACTTTTTTTGTTTTTTTTTTGCTAATGTCTGTGGTCATTTCTAGTAACCTTAGAAATATGCACGTTAGTAACAGCCCCTGGGTTGGTCTGGTGTCCCATTTAGTTTCTATCCCAACCTCGTAGCCAGGATAGGTTCTGGGCTCCTCCCAGCTCCAATGGGACCCAGTCCAATGGGACACATACATGGCTATTCTAGTTACCCACAAAATCCTACATACCCAAATGTATCTACACATACAGTACATTGGTGTTTGTTGTGAAAAGAAACCTATCAATGACTGGAATTTCTTAATGCAACTACTACAATAATGTAGTGATATACTAAAACTAATGGACTAGTTCACAGGTCATTTCAAGTGTTTTCCCTGTTCTGTCAGGGGGGCAGTTATTGTCTGTTATTTGTATGAATTGTCTATACATTTGTCCTTTTCTGTATACCAAAGGAATTGTTACAGGGGCAGCCATAGGCTTGGGGTTAAGGACTTGGAATCAGAAGGTCCCCGATTTGAGCCCCACAACTTCCAAGACTTGGAGCACTGTAGGGGCTGCCTACCGCTCTGGGCATGTGTGCTTACTGCCCCCTAGTGTTCACTAGTGTGTATGGGTGTGTTTCACTGCACAGATGTGTTAAATGCAGAGGTGAATTCCACTGTACAGTGGTCAAAAAAGAGTTCTCAGTTATTTATAATGCACTATATTTGTCACGCAAATGACATTTTGGGTCCAGTTGTTCTTAAGGATTCTTCTTGTAGACATCCGAGGGAGTTTTTAACATTGAATTGAATTAATTATTTAGCTGATTATTTGATGCAGATGTTTTAGGAGCAGGGGACGTAATAAAACAATAAAATCAGTAATCAGACCTACAGGACAAAAAAGTTTATACAGGAGTTAATACAGGATGAGGATAATACAGAATACACTTTAAATTACTGTGACCCAACAACCTGTGATCCTTGGAGCTGACAAGATGTGTGAGGTTGTGACATTAAAGCAGATGCTGACAATCAGCAAGGTCTTTCACGCCGGAAATTACCACTGTTATTAATGGATAAGGATAATCATTATAATTCTCCACATACATCAAAACCATTATCAATTTAGTGTATCGGAAATAAAGGCCCCATTAAAAGCGTGCTTGCGGAACATTTGTTGCATTCACTCACTCTCATGTTTGCTCTCTGAGAGCTTCTACCTTTTTAAATAACAACTAAAACAACCACTTACTCATATGGCAAAATGTAGATATGAATGAGACAGCGGCATTACAAAAGCCTCAAATCAATTTCGCTCTAAGGATAATTGGCACATGGTGATGCAATCTGGTCCCATTCAACGCAGACGCAGAGCCTGATTATCATGCAGAAGCGCCACTCTGCTTGAAACTCAGTTTTATCTAATAACTAGGTGGGGAAAAAAAGTTGTACAGGGGTATTTAGGATTCTTTCGCACTTCAGTTTCAATATTCTATAATTATTAAAGATTATTACAGCTTCATCATTGTTTTAGACCCTTGAGCTGTTATGGTTCCATAAGTTTGAAACTGTTTAGACGAATACTTGGATTGGATTCTGGCTAAAATAATCTTTATCAAATGAAACAGTATCGATAATGACCTGAGAGACTCAAGTGTATTTGTTTTATGAGCCCTTTTGTATGAATCATAGTATAACCGCAAGCTATTAGGCAGTAAGATGGATATTTTAATCACAAAAGAGTTTATATAGTCGCTTTGTGCTACTTTTTGCTAAATATATACATGACTGGGATTACTTTGGTTTAATGTTAATAAACCATTAGACTCAGTATTAAAAACAAATCAGTAGAATCAGGGTTAATAACAAATATCCAGTACTTAGAAGTGTTAGAAAACTGGTTAGAATCAAGTTCGTATTTGTGTGATGCTCTGGAAAAAGCTATGGTGGGACTGGGAACCTTGGGTGGAATGGCGAAACCCTAAACTAAGCGTTCTTCTAACTATAATTGGGCATTTCTAGATTTGCATTGTCTTGTTGGTAGAGACCAAACCCCCCAGAAATAATTTCCAAACAAAGAATTATGAAATGCGAAGGGGACACGTCCCCCTCAGATTAAATGGTGGTGACGCCTATGCAAACAATCAACCAAGGCTACCCTATTAGGCTGAGCCTACTTCATTGTTTAGTTGAACATTAATTTAACGTGGCCTTAGGTTAATTTCGAGGGCATATAACAAAAAAATAAGTTACGTACTTTGTGAGGTGGCAAAAAGGCTAACGTTACTTCCTCCAGTTTCGGGCAGCCTGCACCGTTATTGCTTACACTGTGACTGACTTGCATGCGGTGAGTTATTCTAGCCTAAGTAATGCGGACAATCCAGAGTGGATTTTCAGCGGTATTTGTATTCTCTTATCGGTCAAGTGGAATGGAGTCTTTTGTGAAGCAATAGAAATAGTGCTGGATGAACAAATAATATTTAATATTAAAAGTGTGTGTTTGTGTGTGTGTATGGGGGGGGGGGGGTCGAAACGAACAATTATGAAATGTGTATATATATATAAAATGCAGACTAAAGCAGACTAATGCTCACTGAAAGTATTACACAGACACAAGGGTCTTTCTTAACCTGAATGTCTCTCACTCTGTTAACTCTATCATTGGTCACTATTGACTTATCAGTGGATTTCTGGTTCAGTAACCTGGAGTTTACTATGTGGTCATTTGCGTAGTGAGGTTTGTTATCTTCAGCGAATATCACAAGGTGAAGAATGATAAAAGGGTAAGCTTTAACAGAAGAGCTTGATTCGTTGTTTCTTTTATCTATCACTATCTGGACTTAGTGACTGCATGTGTTTTGAATGTGTTCCTATAGTTTGTTAGCAGTTGTGGTTGGCCTGCTGCCCCTGTCTTTGAGCCTGGAGTTAACCGGATTGTTCGGAACCTTCACTTCTCCCAACTTTCCAAATGCGTATCCTAACAACCAGCTTATCTTGTGGAACATCACAGGCCCTCCGGGTCACAGACTTCGGTTGTACTTCACCCATTTTGGTCTGGAGCCGTCTCTTCACTGTGAATATGACTACCTACAGGTAATCTCCAACATGACCTCAGTAATATAGCAGATATATTCAATAACTGTGATTAATGTATGCTCAAAGTAGAATTCAGTCAACCAAAAAAAACCAAAACACTCTGGTTCCAATGCAAAACCATTACCTGGTATGAATGCTTGTCATTTGCAATCTTGACGTGTACACGTGAAGCATTAGCACTGCGGATGCTGCACATACAGTGTTATAATTACTAACAATGCATTAGGCCAATTACACCTAATCTTGATGAGGTGAATAAAAAGTCCTAATTAGAGCCTTAATGAAGAACCTAATTTCCTGCCTGCAAACTTTTTTGAAATATTTGTTTATGTTCTGTATAGCTGTATGCTAACAATGTCACCCATAAAAGAAAATAAACTCGCAGTATAAGGCAAAAAGGTAGTTAGCCTGTTATGAGTCTCATGTTTCTGTATCATCTCAAATATTATAATTTCATTATGATATTATCATTATAGTGGTAAAAAAACTGGTATACCAGTATAATAACCACACACAGGCTCTCCAACAGAGACTCCCACACCACCACACTCTCACACACACAACCATAAATCAGTCAATTTTTGACTATTGCTATTTTTACTTATTCCATTCTGTTTTATTCTATTGTATTTCTTTTACCGATTTTTACTTTTACTGCAGGTTGTATTGTGTATGACTATGTACATGACAAATAAAACTTTGCATCTTTGAATCTTGAATCTAATACTTGGTAGCTCCCCATCAGGCATGGACTTGACAAGCTTGTGGAAATATTCTGTAGGTAATAAACACTATACTTCCTGCAGAACGGTCCACAATTCTGTTGTATTCGAAAGTGTAGGATATGCATGGCATCCCAGATGTGTTCTATAACACTGAGATCTGGTGATCTGGTGTAAATGACAAAACCCCAAACTCAGATGAGTGATCCTCTAACCATAATTTGGCATCTCTAGACATGTTTAGTGGAGCATGGTCCGGTCTGGTAAATCCAAACTCATCAAAATGTATGCAGGACTTAAACACGTGTAACTAGTCGGAAAAGAGGGACACAGTGTTCACCTGTCAGAGACATTTGTAGATGTACCATGTGAATGGTCTCATGGAATGCCGGCTAAACAAACCCCATACCATTATGGAGCCACCACCAGTCTGTATCCACCAGTCTGTATCCACCAGTTGTCAGTATTTCAGTAACCATTTCTGTCTTTCTCTCTCTGGTGTGATAGGTGATTACAGAGGGCAACGATACAGTCCGATTCTGTGGTGAAGATGAGAAAAATTATGATGATTCCCCAAAGAACACCAATCTGTACTCCTCCACCAATACAATGTCTGTGATCTTCAGATCGGATTACTCCAATGAGGAACGATTTACTGGCTTTCAAGCTTATTATGCTGCAGAAGGTAAATACTTATTGCTATGTCCGGCCTCTTGAAACTGCACTATGCAGCCCAATGTCTGATCCATATACTTTCATTATTTCATTAAATATATGATTCATATATTTTTGTTATTTCTGTAAAACTCCATTGTTAAAAGTGCTATACAAATTGATTATACCTATTCAGAAGCAATTTGTGAGTTCAAAAGACAGAGCAATGTTTCCTGGAAAACAAGAATGGCAAGAATGCCATGCATGTCACTTGGTTCATTCCTAAGCTTGGGTTACTGTTTTCATGGAGCCTTGCATGCATGCTGTCTTTGTGTTTGACTAGATTTTCTCTCACTGTCCTCAATAATTAATTGATCCTAGGTGGAAATGTGTGTGCATGGTGTCAGGCAATGAACTGGTGTCCTATCCAAAATGTATGTCCAACTCATATCCTGTCTTCTTAGTATAGACTCCATATATGGAGCAGAGAGGACTCGATGCAGATCCTGACACTATGTTTTCTATCTACTCGATGCCTGGCACAGTATTGTTAATGAATCCTCCAAGTATTGATGATAAAAAAAAATCTTATCTTGAAGGAAGGAAAGGCGAATAAAATAGTTGTGCTGTGGAGATTCCCTGGGAACTTTATAGTAAAGATTAGCAACCAGTTACAAGATTCATCTCAGTTGGTTATGAGAAAGTAGCAATCAAGAACTGTAAGGTTACTCTAGTTAGGTGACATCCTGACTATAAAAAGTGCACACGTTGATAATTAAACACTTGCCAATGTTTTTTCCAATCTTCAACCTCCAGTTTATGCCCATTGCTGCCCCAAATTACTGTTCTTGGTTGACAGGAGTGGACTCGTCTGCTGCTACTATAGCAGACCTGTCTCATGGTTTGATCTGTTGTGCATTCTCAGATGATTTTCTTTTCACCACAGTTGTATTTGAGTTGTTTTTGAGTTACTGTAGCCTTCCTGTCAGCTTGAACAAGTCTGATCATTCTCCATCGCCTGGTCTAATCAACAAGGCCTTTGCTAACTAGATGTTTTATATCTTTCACACTAGGTAAAATATAAAAACAGTTGTAAGTGAAACTACTAGGATTTCTGATCAATCAGGATCTGAACAAGGGCCAGATTGTGCTGTCTAGACGAGTGAGTCAGAGAAGCTCCAAAAGAGCAGGAATTGTGGGGTGTTCCCAGTATACAGTGGTTAGTACCTAGCAAAAGTGGTCCAAGGAAGGACAACAGCTAAAATAGTGACAGGACCATGAAAGCCTAAGACTCACTCATGCGTCTGGTCCAATAACAGAAAAGGCCCACAGAAGGATCTGTTGCTAAAGTATTGACGCTACATACCACAGAACACCTTTAGAGGTCTTGGGGAGTCCATGGCTTGATGGGTCAGAGCTATTTTGCCAGAGTTAATAATATGGCTGCTGGGTGTATATTTAGTTTGCATTGGTATTCATTATTATGGGAGAAATGAAGCGAAGAGCTTATAAATTCTAAACCTCTACTTCATTATTAATTTGTTAAAAATGCAAAATAATACTTTCCATAAACTCACATTCAGAATATATGGCAATAATTAGCTTGTGCAAATAAGCCATGACTAAATAATATTTACAGTTGTTATGTTGAGCGTGAGACGGCTTCCACATTACAGAGAACACAGCGTGTACAATGAAACCTTGCCAGCAAGAACGCAAGCACTAATTGCCTGCTTTCTCTTTGTGCACAGACATTGACGAGTGCGTGATTTCGGTGGATGGAGAGCCTGTGTGTGACCATTACTGCCACAATTACGTAGGGGGCTATTACTGCACTTGCAGACTGGGATACCAGCTCCACGCCAATAAAAGGGATTGCACTGGTAAGAATGCAGAATAAGCGTGAACATTGTGACCTTCAATTAATTCGGTGGCTGATCACTGAAGCAAACGAGGAGCGTTTGTATTAATACTGGAGGCGATGGATTTGCAATTTGCTTTGTCGCATTTGTAACAATTTGTATTTGTGATTAAAGACGAAGCTGGAAGTGGTGTAGACGATTTTTCACTGTTATTTTAAATGTCACTTATACGACCAGGATACAGCATCCGATTTCTATTAATCTTCATTCAGAGCTAGACACAGTAACAATAAAACTTTTAAACCAAACGTGTCTATGGTTTTTTATGTTTAGATATCTCAGAATGCTTCACGTCTACCGGTCAGATTGGTGTACCGTATGCAGCACACCATTGATTATTTCAGACGGTGAACTTTGATCCTTTGGCAATCCGTGCTAGACGGTTGTTTACTTTCGTTATCAGCAATGCTATAGACTTATTTAGTGTGTCTTACTAACCTGGTGCCCTGAAGCCAGAACATGCAATTGACCCTGTCAGAAGCTTCTGATTATGACAGAATAGGTCATGACAGAGAAGAAAATACGGCTAAAAAAAAAAAAACACCACCAACAACAAAAAACTATCTAATCATGTATTATGTCAGTTACATAAAAACAAGAGCAATGTGTAGGTAGTGGACCATATAGTGCCAGAATAACTGGTACACACAAACCTATACAAAATACATATACACAGACTGGTGGTGGCTCTGTAATGGTATGTAGTTTGTTTAGCTTGCATGGGAACCCTTGTACATCTACAAACTTAACAGGTGACTGCTATGTGTGCCTCCTTTCTGCCAAGTTATACCCGTTCATATCCTGCAATCATTCTGATGGGTTTGGCCACCACGCAGGTCTAGAGACGGAGTTTGGGGTTTTGTCATTCCCAATTAAGTCACCAGATCTCAACATTATCAAACACATTTGGGATGCTATGCAACACTCCGTGGGACACAGAAATCCTCCATCTCGGAATACAACGGAATAGTGGACTGTTGTGCAGGTAGTCTGGTGTTCATTGTCTACAGAATATTTCCTCAAGCTTGTGGAGTCCATCCCCTGTGAAGGGCGTACTAATTATTGGACTATTCAGTGCTGTTTTCTGGCTGTTCAGTGTATTATTGGATTTACACAAACAATGAGGGTAATATTTAAATAGCTGGATTATGTCTGGAGCAGGTCAATGAAAAAAATAATTTACAGTTCACAAAGGAAAAAAGTTTGAGAACCCCTGACTTAAGCTCTGTAAATAAATAGTGGAAGTTGTATTGGGCGGACAGTGTGATCATTACCATGGCTACGTATGAAACACTGCGTCTCTGTGTCATCCTGAGGCTGAAGTCAATCACTGGAAGTTCCTAAGGGGAACAGCAGGACGCGAGCAGAAGAAAATTGATACCTGTTTGCGACATCAATAGAGTGATGATGGTGGGTAATTAATCACAATTACCAGCCTTGACGTGCCTATTAATTATTGTTCTCCGCCGAAGACAGTGACATCACATTATGATGAGAAAAGGGGACAAATACCTGCATCTGTCTCCCTAATTATATAAATTACCTAACCTTTGTCACCTTTGGCTAAGCCTCACCCTTTGTCACATTCTTTTACATTTAATTTGCTTGAAAATGAACAGTAACAGTTGGCAAAAACAGACAGTGCTAATGAATCTATTGATTAAAGCTGTGTAATGAAAAAAGAAATAAAGAAAAAAAAAATATGCTATGCATAATAGGCACAGTGAATTCTCAAATCTGATTGGTCAGAAGCTGTTGATTATAGGTGTGCTGTTATAGGAAAATAACTGCTGACAAACTGACTATTTATTAAAAAAAAAAAAATCAAAACTGAAGTGACTGACCTATTGTGCTTGCACACACTGAAATTCGACGTCCACATTTAATCAACAAACCAGTGAAGCACACAAACTAGTGAACACACACACTAAGGGGCAGTGAGCACACATGGGGCCAGCCTCTATCCACAGTGTCCTAGAGGGTTGAGGGGTTAGGTGCCTTGCTCATATCTTGTTGGTACATGGGTTGGTACATGGTACGTTGGTACATGACGTTCCCGTCACAAGGCCAGTTCCCTAAACTCCACCACAGCTTTTATCTCATTATAGTTACATTTGATGTGGAATATCACTTATACAGCAGTAAATAAAAAGTACAACATAATGTAAAAGCAATATAGTAACATCATATATTATACTACAATTAATTCTGACCCTGAAATCTGATTGGCCAAGAGAAGTTCCATTAGTGCCATTAACACAGTAATGACACTGAGACCGAAGCTCTCCAAATATCACCGTGCCACATACACACATAACCCTAGCAACGATTCCAGCATTTACAAGGCAAATAAAAAAGACAGCGATAAACAAATCAGTAACATCTGTCAAAATGAATTATAGCACAAACCTTGAGTGTATTATTGCTTAAATATACAATGTCTGGCCAAAAAAGTAAACAAAGGCCAATAATAACAACGGAAGCTGAAGAATTTTTTTTCTCAACAGTCAGTAAGTTTCTTTAGGTCAGAGACAAATGTCCAGTTTCTCAGCAGCATGACATGTTGCCTGTTCTTTTGTCTTATTAACCCTGGTAAAGGAATGACTGTTAGAAACTGCTATAATGTAAGCTTTTAAAACAAAGCAAAACATGTCATTCCATGAACATAGACATCATAATTTAGGATGCCCCTTTATAGTAAAACCTGTATTTTTGTAAGTAAAAAAAGATGGTGCCATGTTGATAACAGCAAAATAAAACACTTTTTTTCTTTCTGTAGTGGAATGCAGTGGTCAGGTGCTCTTGGACAGGTCAGGTGAACTGACGAGTCCAGAGTATCCATTCCCGTACCCCAGAATGAGTCAGTGTGACTACACTATCCGCCTGCTGGAGGGCTTCCAAGTAAGCCTTGACTTTGTGGATATCTTCGACGTGGAGACTCATCCGGATGTTCCCTGCCCTTACGATTTCCTCAAGGTTAGTACGAGCCAATTTAATTTCATACTGTTAATTACCAATGACAAGAAACTTCAGGAGAATGGCTAATGAATACAAGTATATTAGGAATAAAACACATAGGGGTGTGACTTAGAGAATGTGTGCTGTAATCAAAGCTAAAGGTGATTCAACATGTTATTAATCAGTGAGAATTATTCATACATTTTTTGACCAGGCATATATACAATTTCTTACAACATCAACAAAAAAAAATGGCACAGCACAAATGATATGAAGTTTTAATTAATATCTTCTTGGGTGGTTTGCCGTACGTATATTACTATGCACATACTGACTACGCACGTACATCATGTCGTCTGTGAAGCTTTGAATCTAAGTAAATCTGCAGATGTAATAATAAATGTCAGGCGTCTGTGAGCTGCACTTAACCATCTTATTTAAAACTAATTAGTCATCTGTGATAATAACTGCAGGTCCTCAGAGACGCCAAGCACTGTTAAATGAATGTGTCGAAATGAGTGGTAGGAAAATTGGTTTTTAATTCAATTAAAGTCTCTAGTTAGGCAGAGGGCTGAGTGAGAGTTATAACTTTTTTGCATTAGGGAGCTGCCACAATGTCCAATTTGAAGGCTAAGCAAGATTATATTTAAACTTTAAATCATTTCATATTAATGTATCCAAAAAAAACGTAAATACATACAT
>JAOVVF010000018.1:3811972-3832084 GCA_028565595.1 Duopalatinus emarginatus | reverse complement strand
TAATATAACACAATACACTCACTGTTCACTGGACATTGTAAATATTATATCATATTTAACCATTCTACATATTTATTTTGTATTTGGTTAAATGTTTATCCATTCTACATATTTATTCTGTATCTACCGTTAATATTTTTTATCCATATACCCTTATTTATTGCATTATTTATTACTTGGTGTCAATTGCACCATGCTCAATTTCAATTGCACAACTTTTCATATTTGCATTCAGTTATTGCACATTAATTTTTCATATCTGCACAGTTTTTATTTGCACAGTTGTTTTACATTTGCACTTTTGCACTCTGCACATTGCTACTATTTGCACTTCTGGTAGATGCTAACTGCATTTCGTTGCAATGACAATAAAGTTGAATCTATCTATCTATTCTGGGCTAGGTCTTAATGTTTCTATTATATTTATATTATTCTTATCATTGCTGTGTGCTTTATTTTCTCTGTACAGTGTTCTGTGGTATCATTACATAAAATACATAACATTTTATAAAGAAAAAAACATTAATGTTGTATTCAGATTCAAACAGTATTCAGATCATATACATAATTAGATTTTAGCAATACTACCTTCAGGAAACAGGATTTCTCTTGTCTCCATGTTGATCGTGTGGTCATAGACGTCTGCAGGTTGATTGGTAGGGGTGGATTTTCTTTGCTCTGAGCTTGACCGCTTCTGTCTGATAACATCCTCTGGCCTCCTGAGGAAATCTCTGTCTTGTGATGGGATCCTCTGAGTCTTACTTGACTGCCTCTGGCTCCTGTCGTTGCTAGTCTCACTTTGAGTCTTCTGACAACAGACGAATAAGTGTCAATAAGGATTACGTGAGATAAACTACAATACATTTTACATTACTGTAAGGAATATCCAAACAGATAACACTATACAGCCAAAGAGTTGTGCACACATGACCACTGTCTCCAATCTTCTGGAAAGAGTTTCCACTAGATTTTTGAAGTGTGTCTGTGTGGAGTTGTGTTTAGTCAGCCACAAAATCATTAATCACAAAACATGTTGGCACACAGTTGGTGTCATCCAACCAAAATGCACCACAAATCACCACAGGAGGTCATTCCTGCCTGTGGCCATCAAACTCTATAACTCCTCCCTTAATGGGTGACGCTATGGTTCATCTGTGCAATTTATGTGCAATAGCTCAGAAGCGCAATAATAATTTGAACTGCTTTATTCAGTATGTTCCATATTTATCATCACAGCCACTGAGTTTTACTGTATTTATAAGAATTTAGTGTTAATATTGCAAATTTCTGTTTATTTTAAATTATAAGAGTTTTATTCGTTTGTATAAAGGGGTGCGAATGTAACAAGTGAAATTTCCCTCTGGGAAATTGTGATGCAGAACTTTGTGGCAACAGTTTGATGAAAGCTGGCAGCAGTGGCCTAGTGGTTAGGGAACCAGTCTTGTGACCAAAAGGTCCCCCCGGACACACACACACACACACACACACACACACTCCAGGCAAGTATGTTCACTGCCCCCTAGTGTTCACTGGTGTGTATGTTTCACTAGACGGATGGGTTACATGTGGAGGTCTCATTTGTGGCATATAATTCACTCAATATATATCAGATTGCCACACACTTTTACCTATAGACGCTCCAGGAACATAACTGACCATTATTAGATAGGTTACCTGTTGCTGACTCCTCTCTGATGTGCCACTCCTCTCGTTCCACCCGGGCTTATTTCGAAGGTTCCATTCACCAGATTCCAACTTCTGAAAATATTAATTATGACATGGCAGTTTTTCTGTATATGCATTTATGGGCAATACATTAGTAAGCCATAACATTAACACTACCTTCCGAGACTACTGCCAAACTGTGGTATCTGGCACCAAGACATTAGTAACAGATACTTTGGTGGATTTTCTGTGAGATCCCACCACAGCTTGAACTACATTTGGTACGTACTAACCACTGAATAAGGGGGACAAATCCACAAGACCTTCGGTTTTGGAGATCCAGTTATTTAGCTTGCTGCCTAATATATCCTACCCTTTGACAGGTGCCATTGTAACAAGATAATCAATGTTATTCACGTCATCTGTCACTGTTTTTCTTCTGTTGATGTTATAGCTGATCAGTGTATTTTCATAAGAATAATTTTGTGGTAAAGCACTTTATTTGATTAGGAATGAGCAAATGTATTTCCTAATTCTCTCTTAGTTACTCCTTAATAGTCAGAAAAGAATGCTTGTAGTCTGGGTTAAACTCAGTGGAGCATGCAATACTCATGTGAAATCCATCAGCAAAGCAAAAGTACTAAGTAACTTAGTTTGGTGCAAAATTCTCTACTTTTCCACGTCTCCACTTTCTTTCTGATGGAATCCATAAAGCAGGGCTATGTTATCAAATCTGCAAAAGTGCTGACATGGCGCTCATTTTCAATAAAAATGAAGAGCTTTTTAAACTAATCGAGCCAGAAACAACTAATACAGATCAGCTTATAGAGTCAGAAATGACACTCCAATTTGGATAGAATGAAAACCAGCAGTTATAACAGTTCATTGTGGCTAAGATTAGGGACCTTTAAAGGTTATGGACTGTTTTCAGAGGAAAGTTATACCTACACTGTGAGAAGTTAACTATGCAAATTGTTTACATTGGTATTCAGACTTTTGAAGAATGTAAAAATCCATTTGGTTTTACAGTTTGGATATCCGAAGAGCCAGCGTCTGAGTCTGAGATATTGCTTACACTGAAGTGCCACATACAGTGTATGGATCTGTAGGTCTGTAGGTGTTGTAGTGTGTTTAATTTTGTGTTTCAATGTTTTACCTTCATGTTCTTGGAGGCTTTTTGGTGCCTGCTCAGTTTTTTTAGCAGGAGTTGGTAGGTAGCTAAGATGGTGGAGGGTTTGTTGTTGATGACTGTATGAATAATGTCTGAGATGCCATAACCAAGAGCCTCAGTCATGTAGTTTAACACAGCTGAGTTGAGATCTTCTGGATGCAGTCTAAAGAAATTCATACATTCAAACTCATTTTAATAATGACAGTATCATATAGATAGATTGTATACTGGAGGCTTTTAAAGTACAATTCCAGCCTGAGGCACAGAAATGATTTTTTAAAAAATGAAATATTTGTGATAAGTTATTGGGTGGTGTTGAATTTCTGTTATACCTGTGAGACATTAGCACAGTTATGCATTACTAGTACCTTTCCAATTGCTAACAGTAAAAATGTATAAAACATAATGGATAATGTCATGTTAATAAAAAATGCAGTGTAGACATTGTGGAGACATTTTGTGCTAATGATGGATGCAAGGAGTCCCAGAATGCAATGCAATAAGTTACTCAGTGGTGGTTTAAAGTAGTATTTGAAATAATGAGCACTGCTGTATCACTCTCGTTAGGTGCTCATGAAGCATGAGCTCAATCCCACTGTCACCACTTACAAAAAGGAGTCGAATTGCATTGTGGGTTATGTTAATATAGGCTTGAATGTCAGTGAAGGAAATTAAAACTAAGAAATCCATAGCTCACGTGTAAATTATAAAGATTAATATACAAGCCATTCAAAAGGCTAAAACAAGTTTATCACAATCAGCACTGCACCACCCTTCCTCCGATCGTCGTCTTTTTGACTGGTCCAACCATATCTCAGAGCACAAGAAAGACATGCATCATGACTCTTTCTGGTTCTGGCACCTAGGTGGTGGAATAAACTTCTCAAAAAAGTTGTCCCCAACAACATCTAAAGATCTACGTAATTTCCAAAAGTTCTTGGATTAACCATCGAATTTATTTTAAATTAAATGCTTGTGTTTTTCTTTACTTTCTTGGCCATTTTATTTCATACCTCCAAACAGAGATTAGAGTAGAGAGATGGTTATCTTAGTCTGTGACCTAGTGATCCTGTATCAGGATGTAAGTATTGATAGAGACCCTTCAAAGTCCTTCTGGATGCCACAAGTGTAAATATCCTAGATGGATTTTTCCTTTAAGCCTTTAGGTGTGTTTGTTTATTACATGGTGTCTAAAATAGTTTAAGGCACTGTACCTGTTCTTGTAGACCACAGTGTATAGAGCTCTCTTGGTGTAGCCTTCATTAAGCCAGCTCTCCTCAAGTGCTTCTTTCACACTTGGCCTCTTCTCTGGGTCCGGCTCCAGCAGGGACAAAACAAACTGTACCGCACCTAAATGCACAAAAAGAAGATTAAAAAAAAAAGTTGACATGTGATGTGATTTACAATGTAAATTTCAAACCACATCATTTAACTGATGTTTAGTAATACACTGTTCTCAGTGTATAATTTAGTAATTAGCGTTTTTATACCAATACCTATAGTTCTATAGTCTCATATGCACATTCACCTCTCCGAGGTCTTCTGGTTTTAGCTCTCTTACATCATTGGAGATCAAGTTTAAACGGCACGCTCCTCTTTCTTACCACCTTCACGGCTCAGAGGTTACTGACGATTGACAGTTCGGCCCAGCACTGCGTGGCCTGTGTGTGCGTTTCGGTAATGCTACCCAAAAAAGTTGTCTTTGTGCGTGGCCTGCTTGCTCAGGTGGAGGTGTTCTTAGTGACAATCCCATTTAAGCATTCACTTAGGGGCCTCATTTAACCTCAGGGTTTAAACATTTATTTAGGGCCCCTACTTAGCCTCTGGAGCTTTAAAGACACATATACACTGTTTCCTTATCTTGCAATACAGGAAATATTCTGCGATTAATGCCTTAGGGAAATATCATCCATTTTTAATCCATCACGTTCATTTAGGCTTTACTGGAGTGCACAGGAGTATAAAAGCAAACACAAAGGTATTTTAAATGTTCATTAGTTCCTGTTGATCTACAGCACTATCGGTTACATATTGTGTATTTTGCTAGCGTGTTGGACCGAGTGTTCCTCATGGGTGGCCACGTAAACAGCGTGGTGCTTAAGGGCGTGTCTGAGTGACTGGGATTGTTAAATCTCCACTGTTGCCTTGTCCATATTTAATGTGCTGGATCAGATTATCAGATAATCAGTGTGAGGAGAAGAACAGTTTGTAACGCGTGACTATCCACACCTCTTATCTAGGTCACCCCCTCCTTCTGTGTCTCTTATTGTCTCTTGCTCACATTGTCTCTCCTGTCTCAGTGTAACTAAAGGTGATATATTTGTCTGCTCGATCTCCTTACCTCAGTTGTACTCAATCATTGGTGTGTAAAGTTCGCTTCTGTAGTTTGTCCTCCAGCTCCAGGGCTAATATTGCTAGCGAATATGGGGAGGTTTAGCATAGGGAGGTTCAGGGACGCCAATGGTTTAGCACTGTGCAAACTGTTTGCCTAAATCACAAGCCTAAAAGTGACCAGACTAAAGTACACTAATACTAAACATAGATCTTTTTATTACACAATGGTAACTTAATATAAACTTGGAGGCTACCAGAAACCAAGAAGACTGACACATGTACACAGCTCATACAGGAAAATGCTAGCAAAACACTTATTATCCCAATGCATTCGATATTAAAGGTAGCACTTCAGCAAACAAGGTATATTAAAAATATCCCTTTGACAATGAATCAAGTTCTATGTAAAAGATTAACACCTCTGTTGATATAACACAGCTATGATATGATTTGGCTCAGTAATACCGTTTGTAAAATAAGGACAGGGTTGGGGGGGCAGTGGTGCAGTAGGTAGTATTGTCACCTCACAGTAAGAAAGGCCTGGGTTCGATTCCCATCTGGTGTGAACAGGGTTCATTTTGCGCGGCATACGCATTTTAGATGTATGTGTGAAATTACTCCAGGAGCTTGGGTTTACTCCTACAGTCCAAAGTCATGCAGTCAGGCCAAGTATGGACACTAAATTGCCTAAACTGATTGTTGATAGCTGTTTGATGAAGCTGAGAATTCTCATATTGTTTTTAATTATTTAATTGCTTTATTCAATTTAATTTATATAATTTTATAATGAAGAATATAATATGTTCTTAATACAAACCTGCACAAGTGTAAATCTGTGTGCTGTTTTTTTTACTTACCTTTACTTATATCAGATGGGATTGTGCTGATTTCTCCATTAATCATTTTTTGATGAAGTTGCTTTATGTTGAATGGCTCTACGGTGAAGGGAAGTGTACCCGTCATCATGGCAAACATACTCACACCCCTGTACATGCACACACACACACACACACACACACACACACACACACACACACACACACACACACACACAGACACACCCAGGTGTGTTCATTAAGAGATGGCAACCATCAAAAATTAATAAATTTCTGTGTTATTATTGTAAATGAATATTTTGCATAACAGGGTATTTAAATACAATTCAGTACAGAATTTTGCATATCAGGATATTTAACTAGATTTCCAATTCATATCAGAACTTCCTAGTAAGGAAATGCCTATTACTTGTACATGTATTTAAATTTGCCAATAAATTATAAAGTCATTAAGAGTTTTTAAACTCGTACATTTTATTTAGCACAGCAAAGCTTGATCTGACTACAAATCATGTCAGATATTGTTTTTTACTCCACTTTACACACACACATATATATACTCACACAGACCATACGTCCACTTTAGGGCCATACTTCCTGTGTGCAAGAAGCTCTGGGGCAGCGTACGCAGGACTTCCACACTGAGTGTTTAACAGCTCCGGGGACAAAGGGTCTAGCTTCAGTGTGTTACTTAGACCAAAGTCTAAATCATATACAGAGAAAGAGAGAGAGAGAGAGAGAGAGAGGTACAGGTAATATATACTCAATGTGTCTTCAAGGGCTCAAGGTCTTCAACCTATATCTGTGATTGTAATGTAGTACTTTAAACAATCGACATTGTTACAAAACAGCTTTTCAATTATCAATCCATATAATTATCAATCCATATAATTATCAACCATATACAGTATATCAACAATATATCTTTCTTTGTGTAGGTAGTATGGTGTTCATTTCCACAAGCTTGTGGAGTCCATGCTCCATGAGAGACCTACCAATTATTAGACTGGTGTACTGATTTGTTTTGGCACCTCATTGTACAGTATATGTACATACAAGCCTGTTAACACACAAAACCTATACACAATGATTATTATATTATATACTCACCAACTATCTTAATATTGTTGTGTTCATCCAGGAGAAAGTTCTCGATTTTCAGATCCCTGTGCAAACAGTGAGAGGAGAGTGTCAGGCAAATCTTAGCTTTAACTTTAGCGAATGCTAAGACTTTAAAATATATTCTGTATATTTAAATGGAAGTGGAATCTGCCTGATCTCACAATTGCATTGTTACAGATATGCACACATGAAAGCATAAGCAGGTTAAAGTGACCTATACAACAACCTATGCACATATTACACATCCGTGATTGAATAAAAGCTTACATTGAAATATAATAATGAAATCTTATTATAAATATTATTTTTGCTGTCTGTGAATCCATTTAGCATCTCATGCTTGCAACATAATAACGTCTGTTTCCGAGCCACAGTGCACCTCGCAGTGACCTCATTTCTGCTTTGGTTAACACATCATTCACAGACTTCCTCACTAATGGAGTCCCATGCTGAAACTTTTTGATTTAAAAATCAGGCTCACACACACACACACACACACACACACACACACACACACACAGGGTTTTATTTGTAAAACTCATTACTTGTTTGCCATATGTGTGTCAGCCTGTTAAACCTGTAAAATCTCACTGTGGCTAAATTCGCACAAGTGACTGAAGGTTCTTCGAAAATCTATTCTGACCTTTTAATTTTTTTCTGTGTGACCCTAAACATTAGTCCATGGGGGCAGTCTCATGACCAGAAGGTCCCGGTTTGTTCGCTGCACAGGGCACGACACGACTAAGGTGCCCTTGAGCAAGGCACCTAACTCCCCCAGCTGCTCCACAGGCAGTGTGTTTCACTGCACGGATGGGTTAAATGCTGAGGTCACATTTCTATGTGCAATCACAGTAGGCAAACTTTCACCTTAACACAGTCATTTCAACAAGCATGTTGGTAGCAGTGTGCTAGTTAAGTGATTTCCTTACAGTTGTCAGCTGCCTAAGTAGGAAGGATTCTAAGTGACATTGAACTAAAACAGATTATTGGGACGCTCTAGTTGGACAGCCACTTGCTTACTGAGCTAACAGAGTTAGCCTCAGGCCATTTAAACCCAAGGGCTAAGGTGACAAACCCTGCTAGTATGTGAGCTAACATCTCACTCTGTGTACGGAAACTGTTAAATTGCCACTGACAAGCCCAAAATTGCAAATATATTACACACAAGCACACCTGTTAACATTTGAAAATAACATTGCTAGCCATGCTGCTTGCTGCTCCGCTTCCATCTGCCATAGAAAATATTTTTGAGACTGGAAACAGAGTTTCCTAGAAAGTAGGCAGCATTTTGAGTCATCTAAGAATTGGGTGCCCCTTATGACTGCATACCAAGATCACACGTCACAAACCCTGCTGTTTTGGAGATGCACGTAACCAGTCATCTGGACATCACAATCTTATCAAAGTCACTCAGATTCTAACACTTGCCCATTTTTCTCATTTCCAACACATCAAATTTGAGAACTGACTGTTGACTGACACATACTGTTGACTCCTGCTCCCCAAACCCTGTGTACACTGTGACCCCAGTTATCTTTTACAGTCTCATCTGACCCACCATGGACATGGACAGACTTCAGTACACCATGAATTAGATCACAGACTGTAATTCTTTGGCTACCTGCACTTTTCTTTTTGTTTATATTCACACATCTGTGTCACCCAGATGAGGATGGGTTCCCTTATAAGTCTGGTTCCTCTCAAGGTTTCTCAGGGAGTTTTTCCTTGCCACTGTTGCCACCGGCTTGCTCATTAGGGATAAAATTTCTAATAATTCTATAAATGTATATCCCTTTTCATTATTTTCTGTAAAGCTGCTTTGGGACAATGTCCATTGTGTGCTTTATAAATAAAATTGAATTTAATTTAATTGAACATACTGCTGAAATTTATACCACCTATCACAAAAAAATAGTGTTATTCAAATCACTGGTCAGTGGTTTTAATGTTATGGCTGATCAGTGTATACATTATATGCACCTGAACGCATACCTCATTTCCATTACCTGTGCACTATACCGTGTGTATGCAGATGATCGACGGCCGACAGGATCTGCCGTGTGTATCGGCGGACCTCCTTCTCCTCCAGACGTTTACGTTCACAGATTCTGTCCATCAGGTCTCCTCCGGCGCACAGCTCCATGGCCATGTAGTAGCAGTTCTCAGTCTCCAGGGTCTCCAGCAGGAGGACGACGTTGGGGTGACGGATCATCTGGTGGATCCTTGGCTCGCGCTTCATATTTTTCAACACGTACGCATCTTGTCGTGCCTTCTTCTTATCGATTACTTTAATGGCCACCTGATGAAATGAGAATGCAATATTAAGACAAGTCAGTCAAATTGGACATGCAATCTGTTCTGACTGGACTATGCAAATATGAGTGTGTGCATATGTCAGCGTATGTGTGTGTACTTGTTTACTGGCTATTAATTAATTCCTAAAGTTTAAAGTTTATATAACTGTAAAATTTGTTTAACACATCCGTCCCTGGATTGGCTTCTCCCTCACTTGCTTCTGCTTTAGAGAAAAGCAGCTGCCAAATGAACACATATAAATGCAAATCTAAGTGTGAAGCTGGAGTTCACATTGACATTGGGGCAAAGTACACACACGGCCTCATAACTGAGCAAAGAGATCTGGTCCAGAGTAAACCACCTCTTCCCAACCCCAACCGATTCAGTCTGATTGTTTAAATGTTAAAATGTGATGAATCCACCGTCCTGTTATCCGTCTGGGTCACTGTTTGTGTGATACTAATGAAGGGCACTGAGCAGCGATGGGGAAAGAGGCCCACATGGCAGGACTGAGTTGATGCATGCTATTTAATCAGACTCCTGTTCATCGCTATAGCAACTTAAGAGGCTAAACAAAGTGGTCAGGATGGACTCGGTGACCCGACCTAGAGCTGGACACACAGACATACGCATACACACATGGATAAAATTGACCGGATTCAGTGACCCTTGAAAGAGTTGATCACCAAGGTGAGGACACGCAGCATTTCTGTTTCACAAACACACACACACACACACACACACACACACACAATCTTGTCTTGCTATTCAGGTGAGGCTCTTCCACTGAGATAATTATTAATGCCACTAATTAATGCGGTGCCTAAACCTAAACCTGACCTTAACCTCCGTAATAAAAGACAAATTATTATTATGATTATTATGATTATTATTGTTGTCATTGTCGTTGTTCACAATTGTTAAATATTCCCCTGCATGTGGGGATCTTTGCTTAGCCAAATCTGGTCCAATTCTACAGCAGATCCGCATAAGGTCTTGATCTCAACAGATCAGAGCTGTTTAGATAGGCGGTTTTAATGTTATGGCTGATCGGTGTGTATTCGCTGTCCTGTTTGCTGCTTGACTTGTCCTCATATAGCTTGTGGTTCCTGTTCTCATTTCCTCATCATGGCAGGTGATTAGTCAGACATGTCCCTCATTACTACTTGTTAGCCTGTCTTTTTATATCTACTTAGTTTCACTGAGTAATACCTTGAACATTGACTGACCAAGGTGAGGATTTTCTCTTAGTAACCATTATTAGTCTGGCAGGTTTTCAGAATTTTATTATAAATGCGTATGTACAGTTGTGTATCGTTTTCAGTGATATCATTAATTATTACAAATGTTATTTATTAACCAGTCAGTCAGTCAGTCACTTATCTGCTTCATCTGTCAGGATCACGGCTTGTATGGAGCCCACCAGGAATTATTGGGTGAAAGGTAGGAATACTCCCCGGACCGAGTGCTCATCCCATTCATCACAGGGCACCAAACACACATACACTCAAACACTCACACCAAGGGCAATTTAGCACATGCAATTCACCTATCATGTATTTTTCAGGATGTGGGAGGAAACCAAAGCATCTGGCGAAAACCCACTATTTATTAATCAATATATACATTTTTATTTACTTTTATTTATTTAAGTTTTTTTATATATTTAATTGCTATTTTAAGTGCTGTATATTTCTGTGTATCTGTTACCACATATATATCATACAAAGTAAGGCACAGTTCTTTCCACTATGTTATGTGGTTGAAGGTTCACATGTATGTTAAATGATGGTGAATGATGACATACACATGTTTTTTATATTGTAGTGCTAACAAGTGGACATGGGAGTCCTACATTCTAATCAAATGTAATAAACCCAACAGCAACATCTTTGAGCCTTGATGTAAAATCTGGTGATGCCAGACCTGAAATGCCGCTTGTATCGCACCATGCAAACGGAAGGTGTGTCATAAATCCATTCTACATGATGGGTTGAAAGTTCAGCTGCATGTTAAATGAAGGGACTGCAGTTACATACACGTAAGCAAACTCCAGAACACCTAGCAACCTCCTTATAGATCAGACTTATATCACATTGTTACATGTTAACATGTTAAATTGCCAAAAATTTGTTGTGTTTGCCATGGAAATGTGATCAAATAACATATGATGTATTCCAAACAGCAGAGGTTGTGGAACTCCTTTATATGGCATCGGATGTAGCTTAAAGTGAACCATAATGTTCTTTTAACTTATCATCATAACTTATGTAGATTTCCATATAAAAAAATCATAACTTAAAATAATCCATTAAATGATGTTACTTCAATGTTAAATAGATAAATATTCCTTATATATGTCAATTTTATAGGTCACTTTGAATGTCAACTTAGATTTGATTGAATTATTTTCAGGAGAACATGGTCTATAAATAATCCTGATGCTTTATTAAATAAAGGAGGTTTATTAAATTTATTGCAAATGGTGAGTTTTCTATTGTTTTGTTATGTGTATTCAAAGTTTATTGTAAAAACGAGTGTGCACCCGCACACAAAATAATTGTTCTCTGATTTTTCTCTTCACCTGATATTCGGTTTATATCTCCTATATATTCTCCTACAGCTTTCAAGATATAGACACCAGAAAAACACTAAACCTTCTGGCATGTTTGAGTGAAGTCTGTTTGTATACAGTTTGTGGGAATGTTTGACCCTTCTTTTGTCAATTTAATTTATTAGACAAAATTTAAATCTAATATAACATGTTGTACAGTCCTCCACAAGTTACTGAATGATGTAAAAGTTACGTGCATGATGTACCTGTAGTCCTGCTGCTGCCACCCTTAGACTAATTTAACCTTCAATATTTTAGTTAGTGCAACTTATTTTCCTACCTTCTAAAGGACCACTAAGCTCCAAAAATGTTCCTTTTGGATGGCTGATGCTGGGGATAGAGTTTGTTGTCGGAGTGAAATTTGTTACCGCACTACTAAGATTCTTCATTTTTTTCCCAATTTGAAAAAAAATTATTTTCAGTATTATTTATTCAGTATTTATGATCTCAAGAAGTAGTTTCAGGTCAGCATGCCAACTGTACACTAGCTACCTGATTAGACAGAGAATCAGATATCAGGAGAATCAGAAGCACCAAGATTCATACATAATATAGTATAATATATAGTATATACTATATCATATCATTTTTATATAACATATGGTCACAATCTGGCCCTTGTCAAAGGCACTCAGTTTCATTCCTCATGCTTCCAACACATTAAACCACCTTCAAGCACTGACTTTTCACTTGCTGTCTTATATATCTCACCCCTTGAGAGGGGCCACTATAATGAGATAACTAATGTTATTTACTTCACCTGTCTGTGTTTTTGAGGTTTTAATGTTTTTTTTTTATTATTATTTTATGTACCTAAGTCCTGTAGTATGTATTTTATTGTCATTCGATTAGTCTAACAAAAGTAAGTTAGAATTAGATAAAAAAAAATCCATAATCTGTATAATATACAATTTATGAATATAATATATCTATATAATATATAAATAAATAAATTATAATGTGATCAAGTCATTGGGTCTGTTTTGAAACCTCACCTGAGACTAACAGGTAATCATGAACAAACAATTCGAAATCTATCTAATTGTTAGTTATTTAACATGTACTTACTCCTATTTTTATCATTAAGAAGATTTAGTAAAAAGTGTATTTTAGTTAATTTAGCGATCATCATTTTATCACTTTTTATATCATCGAGTCAATAAAAGTATTCATTTGATTCTTATATTAAATAGTGCTGTTATATTGTATTGTAACACTGCAACCACTTTTCATCCCTGATTATATATCAGGCTTGATAGGAGACTATCACACACACCGTAAACTGAGAGACGCCATAAAAAATGGATGACAGTCCTTCAACATAGCATTGACTGGCACGTTTTAGTGTGTGATGCTATCCATTGATTGACATGAGCATGTGTGTGTGTGTGTTGTGTGTGTGAGTGTGTCACCTTCTCTCCTGTGCTGATGTGCATTCCCTCCATCACCTTAGCAAAAGAGCCCTTGTTGATCATTTTGCCCACCAGGTAGCTACCCACGCGTTTAGTATGGGGAAAGTTTCTCACCAAGTCTCTAGGAACTTTCCCCAAACCTTCAGGAACTGTTCGCTCCACCTGCTCCAGTTCTCCCAAGTCACACGTCACACCGTCTAGAGACGACTTAACCGGAGTGGGCATGGTGCCACCTGCTCCTGTCTGATTCTGGCTACTGAGACGATAAAGCTAGATGGAGAAAGGAGGTGAGGAACAGCAGGCATGTGTGATGGATGAGCAGAAAGCTACAGCGTTCTGGAGTTCTTCTGAGTTCTTGCATTTCACGGTTGATGTTAATGATCCATCCCTTTTGTTGATTCATTCATAAATGTTGATGTGATGTCTTCTCTGCTGTATCAGTTGTTTAGTTTTGCTCCTGATCTCATTCTTTCTCTCTCTCTCTCTACTTCGTCTCACAGCTCTGTACTAGTCTCCCTCTCACAGGGAAGGTTCCTCTGTCAGTCTGGTCACTTCATGCCCTCCTAATGCGTGTGTCTATGTGTGTGTGGTGGATAATTAACTGTATCTGGTCTCAGGTGCAGTCAACCAGTGAAGAGAGAGGACATACAATACCATAATAACCCCTCCTAACACAGACACACACGCGCACACACACACACGCACACACACACACACACTTAAACCAACACAAAATGTTCACACACATTGTCAGAGACAGCTGGCACAATCCTTTACCTTCTAATGAAAATGATCTTCACCTCTCTTTCAACTTTCACCTTCCACCACTCGTCCTGTTGCTGCTGCTCCCTCTCTTTCCTCCTTCTTTCTCCCTCTCTCTCTCTCTCTTTCACCAGGGGCTTTGAAGTCGAGCTCTCCACATTTGACATGCTGAACCCTAAAGTGTTTTGATCTGAGGCGCTTTAAGTGCACATGAGACACAGCTCACTAACTTCTGCTCCTCACTGCAGCCAACAACAGCAACGGGTCTCGGTTCTCGAGCGTTCTTCAGCGAAGCAGAACCACTTCGAATGACAAAACGCAAACACCATCGCACTCTGACTGTCTAGATAAAAAACATTAAGACTTAAAGGACCACTAAGCTCCAAAAATGTTCCTTTTGGATGGCTGATGCTGGGGATAGAGTTTGTTGTCGGAGTGAAATTTGTTACCGCACTACTAAGATTCTTCATTTTTTTCCCAATTTGAAAAAAAATTATTTTCAGTATTATTTATTCAGTATTTATGATCTCAAGAAGTAGTTTCAGGTCAGCATGCCAACTGTACACTAGCTACCTGATTAGACAGAGAATCAGATATCAGGAGAATCAGAAGCACCAAGATTCATACATAATATAGTATAATATATAGTATATACTATATCATATCATTTTTATATAACATATGGTCACAATCTGGCCCTTGTCAAAGGCACTCAGTTTCATTCCTCATGCTTCCAACACATTAAACCACCTTCAAGCACTGACTTTTCACTTGCTGTCTTATATATCTCACCCCTTGAGAGGGGCCACTATAATGAGATAACTAATGTTATTTACTTCACCTGTCTGTGTTTTTGCGGTTTTAATATTATATCTGATTTGTATGTAATAATCTTTATTATGTAGTTTATGCCCTTGCTGTAATGTATATTCTCACCTGTAGATTTGTACCCAAGAACAGCTGCTATAGTCATAAAGACCAAAGTGTTCATCCCAGGACTCTTATTTACAGTCCGCTACTGAAACCCTTTGTCTTTACTCTTCTACCATTGAATACGCCAATAATTTACAATCTCACCAGACCAGGATGGATCATTATTTCCTCCTCATATTGTCTCAGGGAGTTTTTCCTTTACCACCACCACCTCTGGTTTATGCATTACAGACCTCATAATGTTACATTTCTGTAATGTCTCTTGTTAAAAGCGTTATACAAATAAATGGGAATTGAATTGAGAAAGACTGGAGGAGGACGAATTATTAGACTAACCTAAACGGAGTCTAAAGGGAACCCAGTCCTCTTCTAGAGTAAAATGCAAACAGTATTAAATACATTGAAAACGTACCAAACGGTCTGTATGACCACACTGGACCCTGAGCATATGGTGGTTTTTAATCGTTGTACAATTTATGATTCTACTGAGATTACTTTTAACGGTTGAAAAATACAAGTCTCTGCGATTATGTGAAAAATATTAAATGAAACTATGCATATAAATGTCCAACATCAGTCCTGGATTACTTACAGAAGCTTATTGGAAGATGAAAGACATGAGGCTTTGGCTTAAAGGGTCTGCCAGTGATATTGTGAAACCAAACAGCTTTTGTCTCATTTGGTCCGAGTTCTTGGAAAATCTGCACTATTGTTGAGTTTGGCTGTCTTTTTCAGGGGTTGGGGGTTTTAAAACACTCATTAGGAAAACATGTTTAGTTAAAAGCACGTTAAATGTTAAAGACTGTAAAGATTATTACATTTTTAATCATTTTAAATGACTTGTCTGAGATTTTTTATATTTAATGTGTCGTGAATAAATAAATACATTTTTGTGCCACTGTATTTCACTTAAGTTTCTCTAGATTTTTTTTTACTGGCATTAAAATTGCCATTATATTTACTCAACAAAATATAGCAAATGTATTATTTGATGGTGGAGTCATGCTGGCACAGATCCAGGATCCAGTGTTTAATCCTGAGCTCTGGTTACTGAGCACTGTCTCATGTTCTGTCTGTCTGTCTGTCTGTGTGGGCTTCCTAGAGTTTAGGGCCATTCACACAAAGCATGATAACTATAATGATAAGTATAACAATAATAATTTGAGTCTTCAGCCTGATGAACACATGCCGCATATCCCGGCTGTCAGGGCAACTTAGGAAAGTGTATGTTGCATAAAAATAAGTAAAATGAATAAGCATCATCCTCAAACTCATCTGTGTTTAAAGACATAACTGAAGTACCCTTGAACAAGGTACCTCACCCTCTAACTGCTCCTCGGGCACCATAGTTAGTGGCTGCTCCCCCCAACGCCCCCACCCCCCTTCAGGCAAGTTTGTTCATCGGCCCCTAGACTGCATTTCACTGCATGGATGAATGCAGAGGTCGGATTCCTTTGCATTTCCTCTGCACTTCACTTCCCACTGACTCAGAGAGTGAGCCTGATTGTATCCCAGATGCATCCTTTCTTGATCGTGTCTTTCTTTTTTTGAATAATGTGAGTAAATAATATCATTGTGCACCACAATTGCTGCATTGACCACAAAATTATAGCATTTCTGATGAAAAAAAAAATCTGATTAAGTATTATTTTAAATATAGTGCTTTATAGCATGTGCCACTCTGTCATCTAACAATAATAAGAGCCTGGGTCCACGTCCCTGGCAGGACAGTCAGGGTCCTTTCTGTAAGACGTTTGTGTGGGTTTCTGCCAGGAGCTCCGGTTTCTACTCACAGTCCAAAGACATGCAGTGAGGTGCACTTGAGATACTAACTTGCCCCTAGGTGTGAGTGTGGGTGTGAGTGTTTGTGTATCTGCCCTGTGGTAGACTGGTGACCTGCCCAGGTTGTTTCCCTGCCTTCTGGCCATGTGTGCTAGGATAGACTCAATAACCACCCATAACCCAGTAGTAGGATAAGCAAGAAGTAAGATAACACCAGACATCAAGATAAATTGTCAGCGTCTGGAGATTGTAGAATTGTGTCACACACACACACACACACACACACACACACACACACACACACACCCACACACACACACGTGCTGTAGGCGGCCACTCATCAGATTTACATTCTTCTGAGATCTGACCGTAGTTCAGACAGGGCATGTTCAAAACAGTTAAGGAATGTGGCGTATGAAATCAAGATCCAAAGGATAGTTTATATGGGCATAGAAGTGTGAAGGGTGTGTTCGGGGTCACGTTCCTCATTTCTAATTCATTCAGCTACTGATAAGTGAGACAGCAGAAGAGAAGACATGGACTTTTTCTATTCATTTTAAACCACATGGACCATATAAAACATTTTTTAATGTGAAAGTGAAGCGATTGACCTACTGTGCTTGCACACGGAGGAATTTGACCTCTGCATTCAACCCATCTATTGGGTAAAACACACAAATTAGCGAACACACTAAAGGGAGCAGTCAGCAGCCCGTATCTACACTGCCCAGGGAGCAGTTGGAGGTTAGTCGCCTTGCTCAAAGGTACTTCGGTCTAGTCTTGTCTTGTCTGTACAGGAGATCAAAACAGAAAACTTCTGATCACCAGGCCAGTTCCCTGACCTCGAACCATGACTACCCTCTATTTATTAATGCCCCTGTATACATACATGTACATCAGAATGTTAACAGTCTGTAATTGCTGACATGGTGAAGTTTTTTGTTAAAAGATATTTATTTACAATTTTTTGTTAAGAGTCTGGCATATCAGTTCTTATATTACAGTCAGGGATAAAGAGCTGTAATGTTAAGCTCTAACATTTAATATGGAGTTCTTTACACTTTGTGTTTTTTTTGCACCATGTCAAGCTATGTTTTCTATCTTATCAAATCAAAATGTAAGAGAATAACTGCTACAGGATGTTATACATACATGTTAGCAATAATTACCGTTTCCTGGATGCTGCACAACATTAAATGTAATTAAAATGGGAAAAAAACATGCAACTTATCATTCTGTAATTCGAAACAATTATGCTGTTGTATCAGAGAAATGAAACATTTTAGAAAGCATTGTTACTGAACTAATTCATCTTCGCACCTCGCCACACAACACCACCCCGTTCATTATTATCCTCTGACAATAGACACACAAGTGTGTTTTGTTTCCCCCTTACTCAACATGAAGAAGTAAAATCATAGTTCTCTGCCATGCTAGTGTTCCTAGACAAGCACATTCAGTCTAATGCAGACAAAATCTCAACGTCCTCTACACTGCTTTAACTTCACCCGACTTTTATACCTACGGCTCAAAGCAGGGAATGAAGGAAAACCAGAGTTCACACACATGTGCACACACACCCACACATACACACAGCAAAAACGCCTTGCGTTCATCCCAAAAAATGTGTTCCAGCCCGGAGGCTTTGGCATAACACCATGCGGTCAAATTAATAGTCCCGAAAAACCCCTGGTCCGCTTCCTGCTCTGTAAGAAACGAATCCCCAGCAATCCATTAAGGCATATTTTAACACCAAATAACTTCATAAAACTCTGGTGGACCTCCTGCATGTGCGCGCACACACACACACACACACACACACTATACAACTGCAGAATTATTAAGTTGCCTTAAAAGATAAGGATAAAAAGATAGATATCAGGTTCTATGAATGATAATCAGGATTTAATCATGTGTATGCTCAGTAAATGTTTCTTTGTATGGTAATGTGTCTCTGTGAATAGAAGCTGATGCCACAAGCTAGTCAGAGTTTCTGCACATGTGCCAATGAAGAATAATGAGCCTTGTGTTAAATAAATGGTGAAACACATGGGAACCACAGGCAGCAGGATGGAGGTGCAAAGGCTCTTCATTAGGAGGCTGGGGTCAAAGTGCAGGCAGGAATTTAGTGCAAATCCATATTTATCCTTTATGCCACAAACAAAATGTGGGGTTGTTTAAAAGATTAAAAACTTTCTAGCATGTTAATCAGTTTGGTTAACGCAAATTATTAGATCAATACTTCATTCAGTTTAATGTGAATATACAATTTCCCATACATTTTATAAATTTATATCATTTTTTTCCCTAATAAGCAATCCAGAGACGCAGTGGCAAAAACTCCCTGAAATGAAAAGACTGAAATGATGCCAGACTTAAAAGGGAGCCCATCCTCATTTAAGTGACATGGATTGTGTGATTATAAATAATTCCTTGCTATATAAAAAAGTGCAGCTGTAACCAGGACACTCATTAATGATATGACATGCAGACTGGTTTTGTTGAATTTTGTTTGCTGTTCACTGATAAACATTGATTGACTGATGGAGAGTAAAACTGACTTATCATAGTTTTTGTATTTAAAAAGTAAAAGTAGATTACAAAAGTATTGCGTGTGACTGAAGTGCCCCGACTGGAATGCGAGCATGTGATACCATTTCAAGACCACGTGTCTTCCAACACATTACACCTGGCCAAATGAACCAGAGGAAAACATGGCAAACGAATAGCATTTGCATTAATGTGCTCAGACTTTCAAACTTGAAATTCTGGGGGAAAATAAACAAAAGGTGACGGAGCATCTCCCGCCTGGCTCAAACAAAAAATGCTGCTGCCCTACAAAACTGTCCTTTCTTAATTCTTAACTCATAAAGGCCCTACAACCCATCCATTTCTTTTAACTCCGGCCAAATTACACGAAGGTCACCCCTCTACAAAAGTGCAACAAGTTGCTGAGACTGAGAAGCTGTATAAATAGACATCACACAGGTGCCCACAATTTCCGGCAATCAAGCTCAGGGTCCTCTGGGATCTGAAGTTTGTGTATGTGTCCTTGCTGCGGCCCTCTACTGGCTGTCTGCACTACAGCACATTAATGGTATTTAAGGAGTAAAACATTAGGGACATACTGCTGTAGACGAATAATCAATAACACATTATATGACCCGTGCCTGTGTACAATATATA
>JAOVVF010000018.1:3771926-3789598 GCA_028565595.1 Duopalatinus emarginatus | reverse complement strand
TAATAATAATAATAATAATAATAATAATAATAATAATAATAATAATAATAATAATAATAATAATAATAATAAAAAACTGAAGGTGCAATATACAATATATAGATAGTGTTATGGTGTGCAAATAATAAAAGGTGTCAGGTGTAGAGTGTAGAAACTCTCGTCGAGGTTGGGAATTGGACACAATTTCACCTGGTTTATTAATTATTAATGGTTTAATCAGTGCATACTAGGCATGTGTGTATCAAGATCCACAGCACAATCCGAAATCATAGTCCAAAAATCAGGCAAACAGTCAGGCGACTGTCAAACAGACAGACAGATAAACAGGGCAGTGGTAAAACACAAAGTCAAATCATGAGCAAAGAACATAAAACAGAAAACACAGAACATAAACAACAGCTTGGTTCCAACCAAATACCTCACAACTGAATGGAACAAAAGACTAGGCTTTGATAGGCAAACTAACTAGAGATAAGTCAAAACAGGTGAATGTAATTAAACACATAAAACAGGTGGAAACAACACTACTAAAGATGGAAACTAAAATATCAGGCATGGGCACAGCCATTTTCGGTGTCTGTCAGGAATTCTGGGTAGTGGAGTCCTGGCTGGGGCATGGCATGGTATTTATAGTGAAAATAAATGAATGTTATCGAATCTGTGAGTCAATATGCATGTTATACATGTGTTATTACACAAATACAATATGTAATAACTATTTAATTACCCCTGTTTTGCCACAGTTCTGTTAATTTGACTCTTCACTCAGAGGGTGTTGCTTAATTTTCTGTAACAGCAGCTCTGATAGTAGTTCCAGCTACAAACCACAAGCTCATATTAATATTAATGTAGTAGTGTGTTATCATTTCTATAGGAACAGGTATTCAGGAACGGGTATGCATAGTGAACACATATAAAGAAAAGACGTGTTGTTATTTATGAAAGGAAACATTTAATTATGGATTAAATTGGGTGCCGTGAATAGGGGCTCCGCCTTCTCCGGGCAGGTGTGTTTACTGCCACCTAGTGTGTGTGTGTTTACTAGTGTGTGTGTGTTTACTAGTGAGTGTGGGTTAAATGCAGAGGTCAGATTTCTCTGTGTGTAAGCACAGTAGGTCAATCATTTCACTTTGACTTTGAAAGGGATTTACAAATTGCTGTGACATAAAAGGCCACATCAATGAAATAATGAAATTAAAAATCAATAAAACACAACAGGATATTCCGTCTCCAGCTTCATACACTCTGCTGTTGATCATTTTTCTATAACTGCGCACCCCCAAGTGTTTTATAACTCACTTGACAGATTTGTGAATAGTTACTGCCAGTTTAGACGATTAGCAAGCACTGTATTGTAAAATGTAATGAGTTATTACATATCATTACAGATAATGAGAGAACAACCAAAAATTAACACACATACACACACATTATTTTATGAACATATAAATAAGAAATGATGCCAGCCAACACACACACACACACACACACAGTGTGTAACTTTCTTCCGTAGATCCAGCTGTGTGTTTGGGTAAACATCCTAGTCTGGGGCTGTAAAAACAATGATCACCTCAGACGGTCTGAGTGTGGTAGGGACAAAAGAGTCTTTCTCTTTTACTCTGTCCCTCTCTCTCTCGCTCTCTCTCTTTTTCTCTCTCTCTCTCTCTCTCACACATACACGCACGCACAGAGTGAGAAAGTGAGTGACTTTGAAAGTGAAAGTGAAATGATTGACCTATAGTGTGATTTGACCTCCTCATTTAACCACCTGTGCAGTGAAGCACACACACTAGAGAAATGTGACCTGCCCATATCAACATCGCCTAGGTAGCAG
The DNA here is from genome assembly GCA_028565595.1 of Duopalatinus emarginatus. Taxonomy (NCBI): domain Eukaryota; kingdom Metazoa; phylum Chordata; class Actinopteri; order Siluriformes; family Pimelodidae; genus Duopalatinus; species Duopalatinus emarginatus. The sequence continues at coordinate 3,787,764 of JAOVVF010000018.1, read as the reverse complement.
TTAGGTGCCTTGCTTTAGGGCACTTTAGTCATGTCTTGTCGGTACAGAGGATGAAACCCGTCCAGTCACAAGACTGGTTCCCTAGGGGAAAGTGGAAAGTGGAAAATAAATAAATGTAAAAACAATGTAATAAATACTCAAAATATTTTTGTCCACATAAAAAAATGAAGTATTTAATATCTGAGGAGTTTATAAAAAAAATAAATCTGAGCTGAGGGTGTCAGTAAAACCCCTAAAGGCTGAAAACCAGAGCCAGAGAAATTTCAGACTGCCTGAGAGATTAGTAAACATTTCCTCACTTGATCTCTCTCACACACACACAGAAATAATGGCACTTCGGACACTTCCAGCTCAGCATGCTTGTCTTTGTGTTGTTTTCAAACTCATTAAAAGCGGTAACACTAGGTTTGGCTCGTGAGGAGAAAAGTCTTTGTGTTCCACCACATGTCGAGAACAATGTGTTTGAACTGGTGCATTGTGAGTGATTAAGCGATGGCATCACTGAGCACAGCAACTTTTATAGGACTGACCACACAGAATCGTACACGGGTTATGTGTGTGTGTGTGTGTGTGTGTGTGTGTGTGTAGTGGGATATTGTGAGGAACAACACCACATCGTAAATAAACCCAACACTTAAAATGTCTATGCAGTAAACTGCTGTCTCATGCTGATGACCTCATCATGACAGAAGCTCCTCCTCCACACCCCTGAGTCCAGCTGCTAATCCAGCTGTTTCCCAGCAGTAAAGGACAAAATCATGAATGCAGACTTTATAATCTTACGCAATTAAGCAACACACACACACACGGTCTGAATGATTCAACAGGGGTGTAAAAGGTTAGATTGAGGGTTGGCACTCTTTTGCAGCTCTTTACACATTTTCACGGCTTTATCCTGAAACATGGTACTGAATTTACTAAACTTTAAAACAATTCCTGTGAACTTTGCACGAGATCTGTTTCAGAAAACAGATATATTTAAATTTCAGTTGAAAAATCCGTCATCCCAGGACCCTTATCCACAATTGACTCATACTGAAAACCCTTTTGTCATGGGAACTTTGACCTGAAAACAATCTGTGTATGACCAGGATATATTCTATGAACAGAATTGTGTTTAATGTGCTAATAAACCTCTTTCACACGGGTCCCTCATGACACATGATCCTTCATTACACATGTACTGAGATGTGCACGACACACACTTCAGGAAGTGTCTCGCATTGTATGAAGACATGTCACACAAACAAGCTTGGAAAAGAAGTGACCCAGGAGGCTTAAGGGCCTTGCTCAGGTGCCCACCAGTAGCAGTTTGGTGATGCTGGGGCTTGAATCTCTGACCTTCTGATCAGTAACCCAGAGCCTTAATTAATCAGCCAGCACTTCCTCTATCATATCAGATGCAGGTGCCACATCAGCACTACACACTTACCGAATCTAATACGGACATAATCTCACTTAAATTCACTTGACTTCTAGGAACATCTGTTTTCTTGTTTAGCTTCATTTTATCCAGTGTATTTATGTATCTGTCATGTTCATATGCGCCTTTCCCAGCGTTATTTTCCCAGCTTGCTTTTTCTTTCTTGTTCTGGAAATCCGATCGATCCACTTTCTTTCTGTCTCAGGTTTGTGTGCTGATCCTGATTTTTAAACCGCTTCCTGTTCCTGACACACACAAGTGGTTTTTTTAACAGGAACTAACCGTAAGGCTCTGACAGACAAAGCGCAGTTACGACTTGATTATGTGAGAGCATCGATCGAGACGTCATGGCTGGTGATGGTGTGTGCCGAGCAGGACAGATTGGAAACAGGGCAGAGGTGGCAGAGACAGCGTTGGGCCAGCGGAGTGCCAAGCTCAGCTAGTTAAAGGCTCTAATGTGGCAGTGGTTTCATGGCGGTTGGCTTTGAGCAGCAGGAAAGGGAATAAAAGGGGTATATAAAACAGAAAGAGAGAGAGAAAGAGAGAGAGAGAGAGAGAGAGACACCGAGAGAGGGAATAGACAGAAAGTGAGAGTGCGATGGAGAGCGAGAGAACTAATCTAATTTCGTATGATGCCTCGCAGCACTTCTCTCTTTCTCTCTCTCATAAATATATATACTTTCCTTTCTTTTCGTATCGTTCTCTTGCTGTTATTTGACCTCTTCGTATTCAGCTGAGGATGAAAGCTCTGTGTGTCTCTGCCCTGTAGAGAGCAACAGGACACACACACACACACACACACACACACACACACACACACACACACACTCACCCTCTTTCTACTTTCCCTCCACAAATCCAGAGAAAGCGAAGGAGGAATGAAAGCAAGAAAAACGACAGTTCCTTCCTCTGTTCTCATCTTTGAATAATTAGACCTGCTTTTACTAGGTTCCCAAACCTTGAAGTGTGTGTGATGTTTTTTTTTTCTTTTGTGTGTGTGTGTGTGTGTGTGTGAAAAAGAAACAGGGAAACACAATGATCTATTCCTACGTGCAGATGCTTACGCACACAGGCACTAATTTAAAATATGACTAACACATCATTATTCAGGAATAACTGCAAGCAAAGCCTATTAAAGTCTGACAAGGAAGAAGTAACACACACACACACACACAACACACACGTATATACACAACAGAGAAGAACACACATACACACTGCCTCCGGGCCATTTGGGGTTGAGATGTAATCAGTCAGATTCCTAAAAGTGTTTCATATCTGAGCGCTCAGTGCGCTTGGTGTGTGAGAGACTATCTGATGACAACCTTAAGGAAGAGAAAACAGTGTGTGTGTGTGTGTGTGTGTGTGTGTGTGTGTGTGTGTGTGTGTAAGTGTCTTTGTGTCTCTCATTCTCATCCTCTCCCCCATTCATAAAATATCAAACAGGCCGGGTCCCGAGTGGGGGGCTGCCCGTGGGGGCCTGACAGTGCGGATATTTTCAGTAGGACCCTGCCGTGTTATTGCAGGTGTCCAGGCAGGATGCCCGCATGTGTTTGGACAGCAGATCAGTCGCACTTTAATTCTATTAGTCCCGAATACTGATATGAATATTAGAACCACGTCCAGCCAGAGGCAGCCAGGGCTCTTCGGGAGCATGAGACAGGGCAACTAGAGCCCTGTCAAATTAGGGTTTTGTGTGTGTGTGTGTGTGTGTGTGTGTGTGTGTGTGTGTGTATTTGCCTCTGTTTGGATGCATGTTTGTGTGATGTTTGTGGTTTCTGTGTACCATTTCAGTAATTCAGAACTCTTTGGTCTTAATGTGAAGAGTTTTTCTCCTGGCCATGGTGTATCATTACATTCAATTACATACTGCAAAACATCAAAAAATAGCTCCATGTGTGTGTGTGTGTGTGTGTGTGTGTGTGTGTGTGTGTGTGTGTGTGTGTGTGTGTGTGTGTGTGCGCGTTGTCTTTAAATGTCAGTTCTAAATGTCAGAGCAGTGTTAGCAGCTTAGAAAACACAATGTCATCCCGAGCATTTTTCAAAGTATATCAGAACACTTTTGGTGTTTTTACTAAATCATAGAGCGAACATGAGATTTTGACACGTTCCTGGAAACTGATACAGAATTTTGTAGGTCTGTATTTATTATGAACCTTTTTTTTCCAGATTTTCTCCTTAACTTAAAACATATCCAATTCCTACTTATCTATCTTTTCTCCCTTATCAGGGCGAAGGCTATCATATAATTCCTCTGTGTCACATGCTTTTCGAGCTCTTTGCTGATGCAGAGTGGTAGTGTAACACATTCGAAAGAAAACGCTCTCGCCCACTTCTGCATGTAGGAGCTCAAAGGTGCTCATGATCGGCTATTAGGAGACAGAACATGCTACCCCTTCCTCCCTGAGAACATGGCCAGTTCTGCTCTCTAGTCTCTGGAAGACAGGGAGAACACCTTTCTGTTGTACCACTCTAAAGCTCCTACTTAAAAAATGTCCATTTTTTTAATTTAACAGAAAAATTGGAAATCTTGCACTTTGCTTACTGATTACATCCCAATCTGTGTCAGTATGAATACTACAGATTTACACTTAAATCAATAAATAAATTGTTTAGTTAGCCCCATGTCTGTTTGTCTATTTAAGCCCTGTCTATTGTTAAGTTTATTGCAATGTATTTGGTTTCTGTCTTAACCCTAAATCAAGCTGTCCTTTGAATAATTACCTGGTAAAATGTAAATCTGGCTTACATTTTTGACCTTGTTTCCTGCCTGTGCCCCTGATATCGCCTGACCTTTTGCCTTTTACTATAGGTAGTTTATAAGAGCAATTTATAGTACCATTCTACTTCCCTACTTAAATAATAATCTAGCAGCCTGTCCTCCATCTGTTCCATTTAATATACTTCTCCTATTATATATTACTGGATTATTGTCTGGTGAAACGGAAAAGGAACCATGTTGGAAACACAATGTTCTGTAAGGTCATATTCTACTCTTTTAAAAGAAAAAAAATCAATATAGAAACCGTATGGCTTCCTCTGTGGGAATCATTGAGGTTTCAATATAAGCAAATCCCAACAAAATGATTTTCTCCTTCAGAGAGGGATTGAAGTGTAATCCACTTAGAAAGCTTGCCTTAACTATCCCAAAACCCTTCACAAAAAATCGCCCCTGAAGGGTACAATGTATACATTTTAATGTCCCATTAAGAAACTTGTTTTTTTTTACTTGCACTACATTCACTTTATCTGACTATCAAGAATACCTTGAGATTACCATGACAAACAACGAGTATTATTTGTATTGTTTTTTTCTTGTTTTTTTTTTTTGAGAGTGACATTTTGGAGCCTGAACTCTAAAAGGGAAGAGATTCAAGGCCCAAAACAAAGTCGCCAGCCAAAGAATCTGCACATTTCCCCTTTCACTATTCGTCCATCTTTCACTCATTTCACACTCCTGTTTTCCTCATTTCCCCGAGCCTCATGTGAAAAATGCTTACATGTGTGTGAATGCTTACAATCAAAAACTCATTTAAGCCTGGAAAAGAGGAGCCATCTCTTTTTCATTCACTCTTTCTGCTACACAGCCTTAATCCTACTTTTCTTGCTTCAACCCCTCCTTTTCCACTTATAAGCCACAATTAAGAATTGTCAACTAAATTAGCTTCAGGGAAAAACATTCACGTTGACTATGGCTTTGCCCTCTAGAGATAACATCCAGTCACTACCCGTATTTTCTCTCTTAGTCTTTACTCCCTTTCTCATTATCACATTGTCAGTCTTCACGTCAGGCCTCTTGTGCATGATGACCTCATCACTGAGGCACCACGAGGGACTGCAGATTTCATCCTGTCCTCGTAATCCTGGTGGAAAAGTTTGACCTGCAGGGTATCAGCATAAGACAAATCAAGAGGAGTCACAATGTTATCAAGTGACCCTTTCCAGACATCATGTCTATATCAGAGCTGTGAAATAAAATAATAAATGCTTATATACAGGGGAAACCCATTGGACATTCATGTCAATTACGTCATGTTTGTCCTTGCCTTGGAACATTCAAGCGTTGCTATAGAAACACGTAATTCACAGGGACTTTTATAAGGGCTTAAATATTACTAATAATAAACAGACTGCATTAAAAAAAGATGTAAGTAGCATATTTGTTTAATATTTATAGAAGGAGTCTCCAGTGTCAAAATTATCAGCCATGGGAAAATCTTCAGGGCAGAAAAATTTCTAGTTTCTTGGTCACATGACAAGCTCAATTTTCTGATGACATATTAAGTTAATGAGAAAAGAAAAAGAAGAATGGCTGGTAAATGAGCTACCGTTTATCGCTATAATAATGTAACTAATAACCGTCTTGTGGACGGTTCACAACATATAACCATAAATGGATAAAAGAAACTTCCAGTGTTGCTATAGTAACAACCCATGTACAGGAACATGTACATGTACACTGAAGTGCAAGTGAAGCTTATACAGACAAGCATATACAAAATATATAGGCTTGTGATGGCTCCACAGTGGTATGGGTTTTTGTTTAGCTGGGATTCCATGGGACCCCTGGTACATCTAAAAACATCCTGCATTCATTCTGATGGGTTTGGCCACTTCAAAAAGGAAAATGCGCCACCACACACATCTAGAGACACCAAGTTATAGTTAAACTGAGTTTGGCGTTTTGCCATTAGATGTGCTAAATTGCCCTTGGTGTGAGTGTGTGAGTGAATGGGTGTGTGCAGTACCCTGAGATGGGTTGCTGCCTTGTCCGGGAGGGTATTCCTGTCTTTCTGCACCCCAATGATTCCGGATGGGCTCCAAATAAACTGCAGCCCTGAAAGACAAAGCAAATAAAAGAATAAGTGAAAATGAAAAAGTAGACACATATAGCCTCCTTTTGGAGCCACCGCCAATCTGTACCAGTTTTCTACTGTCTGTGCCACGTCATGTTAAATTCCTTACATAGGCTCTAGAAGATAATAAAACAAGGCAAGTCTGAGAGTTAAGCTGGGAGTTAAGGCAGTTAAGCTGGACCACAAATGCATTCTGATAGAACCTGAAACTCTTTGACCCATAACGTTCTGTCCAGCAGTGCTGAACTTTGTGAATGAAAAGTGAAGAAAACATTAAAGGACATGTATTCATTCAGCAGATGCCTTTACCCAAAGCAACCTGCAATTGAGTCAGCAATTGAGACAATCCAAGCATACAGGTGCGCCATTAAAACGTTCGCCTAAGGGCCTAACAACTCTTCCGGGTTCTCTGGAAGTCATGGGATTTGGATCTTTCGATCACTAGCTTAGGATATTAACTGCTAAGATAGCACTGCCAAAAAAACGTCAAGGAAACACACAGCATCAGGCTAAATGAATAGCATCCAAAAGTGGCATTGTCTGGATGGTAAAATGTGTCTCTAAACAAAGCTAACAACTTAATATTCACCACCATAGAATTAGCTATATGTGATTAAGTGATCGGAAGGAACATACGTTTTTGGCCCTTTTGACAGTCCGGATAAGTGTTGAAATATTGGTCTACTTTGTCCTCTGCGATTGATTGCAGCCGCAGCACTAGCCACAGATTGTGTCCTTTGAAACTCTCATGCATGCACATTTCAGCAATGTGGAGACAGTCAGTCAATCAGGACCATATCTTGGCAAAAACAAAAGCTTGGCTTTGACTAAAAAACAATAACGAACAATGGTGTTCTGAGCAGTGTCCAAACTGGAGCCTGCACTGTCCACTGGCTCACTTTCACACATCCGCTGAAAAGAAGAAATGCTTGGGGGAACAGTAAAGGAGGTCTGGAACAGAAAGAGTAGTAATCTAACAGCATGGGTTACTGGAGGCTTAAAGAGATCAGCGCCCATCTCTCCACAGACCGGCCGCTTGTTCTACACAATCCCTCACCGATTGTTGTGAAATATAATAACACTGCTGATGTGTAAGGCATACAGCAGCGGCCACAATGAACTTTATCCTCACACATCTAGTCGGATTTTATTACAGCTAATGTTAGCTAGCTGGCTAGTTTGTTTGTATATTTTGTTGCAAGAATAAGAAAACATTGTGGCAAAAAGGAGCAGTTCCTCTATTTTTTTTCCCCAGAAAAGAAATCATGACCTTATCACCCATTGGCTCATACATCCAGGGTATAAACAGCTAAAGATCATGCAGATGATCTCAAAAAATTTAAAGCAAATATACCTTTTCGGTTTAATTGAACTGGAATTTCTTTAAACATTTCACTCACCAGAATGTTGCTTAGAAGTAAACTAAGGTTCACTAAAGTTCGCTGTTATTTTGTAATGGGAAGGAAATGCATGCATAAACACACACACACATACTCTTACACACACACACACACACACACACACACACACACACTAAGAGCATATGGCTCACATAAACAACTCACACATCCTTACCCAACAAAAGCAAAGGCAACCTGAAAGTGATTTGTGATTCCACACATTGATTTCATCCGCAATTTTATCATATGAGGTACAGTAACACAGACTACAGGATTTCCCTTTAAATACATACACATAAGTTACAAATACATCATAATAACATGTGAATGCTGTGTTTTTAACCTGCTGAAAGAAAATGCCAAAGTATAATGTCATAGTCATAAAACAGTTGAAACCTAGGTGAAGATATTTTATTCACATTTTAACATTTATTATCATTAATAATGATTTACATGAACAGCATGAAGGTCTCTTTCAAATTGTAGTGAAGTCTCTTTGTTCATATTTATCAGATATAGTAATGAATAAATAGTAGTAATAAAATAATAATAATAATAATAATAATAATAATGATGATGATGATGATGATGATGAAATGAATGTTACAATTAGGGTTTTGTTTGTTTGTTTATTCGCTGGTTGGTTGGTATTAACACCTTAGTTTTGTTTTATAAATATAAAGACCATTAAGAGATCATTCTAATAGTGAAGAATAAGTGGGTTTTTTTTCAATTGATTTAAAAAATGTCGGGAATAATGATGCACTTTTATCTTGTAAAAATAGTGTAGACTTTTTAAAAAAAAGGTTGAATGCAGTAAATATAATTTTAAAACAAAAATCTCATATAATAAAAGATTTTTGCTTGTATTTTTCAATGTTATAATAATGTGATTTCATAATGACTTTTACTTGTAACGTGATTTATTTATATATTTGTTGTTTATTTGTTGTCATTTGTTTATTTTTTATTGTTTATTATGAATTATTATACATTTTATTATATTGGACAATAGTGTTTATTGTTATATATTACATAATACATTATATTTTTACACTTATTATTTATTCGACATTAATTATACATTTTGTAATAATGTGATGTGATAATTTATTACTTGTAACATGATTTATTTGCTGGTTTGTTTAGTATTTTATTTAGTTACTTGTATTTTTTTTATTTACCTATCATTATGTGTTATTTCGCTGTGGATTATTTATTATCTAGTCTGGTTCTTGTCTCTATGTTGGCCACACATATTTTCTCACCTGTGTCTGACAGTGTTACCCGGATGCTCCCGTCAGAGGAATTCTTGTGCTAATAATTTTCAGTGTTCACACCCCACCGGGTCTGACCTCTGACCCCCTCCCCACGACCCCGCCTCTCGAACCCGCCTCATGTGCTTTACATTCACGTGTTTAAATTCAGTCCGGACTCGGCCGCCATAGGGCGCCTGGGCTGTGTCCTAGTAAAGGCTGCCGTAAATACGGTAAATACACCCGTTTATATGGAGCCCAGTGAGAAATACTGCGCATTTCACGTGAAGACGGGATTTGTGAATGGCGCGTGTGTCGTGTATAGAGTCATATAGTTTCATGTCAGGATGCTTAGAATGACATATAAACATTTGGGCTACCTGTGTTGGGCTACTCTCTCCCTCTCTCTCTCTCTCTTCCAGTCTTTCACACATACACACAGATGCATTCTTTTTTCTCGGTTTTTCTACATACCGGCGCTCCTCGCGCTGCCACTTCCGCTATAAAAGCCATTGGCGGAGTGCCACGCGCCCATTAGCACTCGCGAAATAACCATTAACAATGTGGTGCCCAGACACGTGAGAGAGAGAGAGAAAGAGAGAGAGAGAGAGAGAGAGAGAGAGAGAGAGAGAGCGACTGACACCTGGCCCGGCCTCGCATCTACAACTCCAGCATCAACTCTCTCTCTCTCTCTCTCTCTCTCTCTCTCTCTCTCTCTCTCTCTCTCTCTCTTACACTTTTCCCATCTGATACTCAGAGTAAAATGTTTACTTGTTTAGACTAACATTTCCCCCACAGTGCTCCACTGCAGAGTCAAAGAAGAATATCTGTAATAACCTGTGCGTACCTGGGTATTATTTATAAAGCTCCCTAAATGAGGAACATATAGGAAAAGGTTCTCGCACGCGCGTGTTGTATATATGTAAAGCCTAAGACTCAAATCCTAAAAATAAATGTATACATTTAAAAAGCTATGAAATTATATCTCAAACACATCTCTACGTAGAGCACACATACAAAATTGTATTTAAACAATATATAATTTTATACAAAGAGTATTTCTGATGATTATATTATCATGTAATGATTATTTAATCGTCTGATTAAAACAGTACTATCAACATTACACAATTCAATTTCTATATTCTATTTTCTTTTTGTATTAGTTAACAAGACTTAATATTATTCGTTTGCCATTATAGTGAAAGTGTGGTTTTTCGTGTGGCAAACATTTACGTAACAACTGTCACGTAAAAACGTTTTTTTAATAAATAGCTATATAACCTGTGTTTGAAACAATTTGTTTGTATTTGTGTAATTAATAATAATTTATTATTATTATTATTATTATTATTATTATTATTATTATTATTATTATTATTATTATTATCAGCAGCAGCAGCAATACTACTATCAAAATAATAATAATAATAATAATAATAATAATAGCAAGCTCAATTTCAATCGATATTTTTACTATTAGAAGAAGCAGTAATAGCAATAGTAGCCTATTCGTATTTTAGCACCTACTCTACTACTACTATAATAATAATAATAATAATAATAAGAAGAAGAAGAAGAAGAAGAAGAAGAAGAAGAAGAAGAAGAAGAAGAATATAACTAAGAAGAAAACTGAAAAACATCATTACTATTATTATTATTATTATTATTATTATTAGCAGTAGTAGTAGTAGTAGTACTAATAGTAGTTATTATGGTAAAGGTGGTGGTAGTAGTAGTGTTGTTCTTAGTGTTGTTCAGTAAATCCTGACATTAAGCCTATAAAATACTCAGCCCTGTTATATGTTTTTGTACTCATTGATTAATTTATTCATATTTATTCTTTTTGTTTTTAACCGCTGTTAACCGCTGCCGCGTTACTGTTAAATTAACAGGTTGAAACTTACATACACACTGTAATGAATGTAAATCTGAACATTAGAGATATCGAAATATCGAAATAATGGCATATTATTAGACGTTTGCGGGGAAACTGCATAATAGTGATTACACATGCACTGGGCCTCGTCTTTTTATTTCCTGCCTCAGCACAGCATTTACAGTAATCAGTCAGAAGAAACAAATCTCACAGGCCAGTAAACCACACTAATGAAGTGAAATACACACTGTGATTTGAAAGCCAAAATCAGTTACTCAGTGAAGTATTACAGTATTGTATTTGTTACTACTTCAGTCGTTAGTGCTTTGATGACCCTCTTTCTCTTCAAATAAATACAAATATAATACGTACAAATATTCTTATAGTAATGTGTGATTACACATGACAACATACGCATAATAATAATAATAATAATAATAATAATAATAATAATAATAATAATAATAATAATAAAGAAAAATATTATCGCTATTATTCTTGTTGTTTTTGTCATTATTATGATTATTGCTGTTGTTAATAATAATAATAATAATAATAATAATAATAATAATAATAATAATAATAATAATAATACACATTTAAATATAATACAACTCACTGTAAAATAATTTGTGATACTAACTATAATTGCTTGCGGAATTTATTATGGTGAAAAAAGAACAAAGCCGCATAATACCACCATCAGAATCTGCGTCCAGTTAAAAACGCGGCTTCAGTCTGCGTCTGACGATCTCACTGATTAATTTGTAGTTTAGCTTCGGGAAAAAATTACGCAGTATTTTTATTTTATTCTTGCTTTAATACATCAGTAAGGTAACAATACTACAGGCTTAAAATTGTTAGCAATAGACAATCTTTAGGTTTCAAATAGTGATTTGTTTGTTTTATATATTAAATATCTCATAACTACTGATCTAGTTCTGAATTACTGCTCACAGTGTGCACAGTGACACATTTAAATAGGCTAGCTACGGGTAGTCAATATCAGTTAGTTTTTTTCTTTATAGAATTAATGCATGTTTTCTTTTTATCTCTTTCTTCTTTTCTTTGTTTATATATATACATATAATACATATATTATCGTTTCAAGTTGTACACCGTAATAAGCACAGACCGTAAACGTTTCGAAATTGTGAGTTCAGACGTGTTCAGAAATAAATGTTCATTGCACGCGCAGAGAAATAACTCATCTAATGTATATATTGTGTTACAGGATGTTAAAAATCTAATTACATGTAAATTATTATTTTTTCCCTCCTGTCTTAACGTGTGTTGGTGTGGAAACCTCAGAAACCCGAGACCCCATGTTTATATATAGAATTGCTTCATGCGTCCTCACATGCGCGTGTGCTCACGGACCCGAATTATCCAAATGACCGCGCGCTAATGTGTGCCTTGCAGACTGCTGATGAGGTTGATCCGCGTGTTAAATAATGATAATAATAGACTGATTATATTCTTTTGACATGTTTTATATATTTATACTTAATAAGAATGATCACAGTAGTGTTCTTCATGGAAAATAGGCCTCTGTAGATCTATAAACCGGCTTGTTTGGTTGGTTGGTTTTGTTTATTAATTTATTTTCCATGCTTTAAATTAGCTATTAATTTATTTATTTAGTTTATTATTATACAATAATTTACTGCAACTTGGGGACGCTTTTACTAAGACGTTGCAGTCTTCTTGTGTCATGCTGTATTATCTTGACATCTCTTATTGCCGTATGGAATAACCGCGCGCCCCGTGATGATCTGGGTGTAGATTTGGTAATTATAATATATGATTGGCTCGCAGTGGCTGGCGGGGGAGGTGATGCAGAACTATGTGGAGCATGTGCAGCCGCAATGTGAAAATGATCACAATGCCGTGACTGCGCCGAGCTCAGTGCTGAGGAGTGATGGTGCGTTCTGCCCCGCGGGTTGCCACATGAAAAGTATTTCCCCAAACAATAGAGAGGATTAAAGTTTCTTAATGCTCTTTAATGCGCCAAATGATCACTGACTGATACATGATCTAAAATCTCTAATATAAACAACATAATAAACACCATACGAAATCAATTCAGCTTGTTTTCCTGTCCAATCTGGCAACCCCGAGGCTGCTCATTTTACCACATAAGGGCGGCACGCGCGGAACGAGGGGAGGGGGGAACCCGTTGCGCTGTGCGTTCCTATTGGTCGCTAGCTCAGTGATTGGCACGCGCCAGTCCGGCCTCTTTCAGGCCCTGGTTATTGGCGCTTTAACCGGTGTCGGTCGCTGCCTTCTCGGTGTCCGCGCGCGTCTACTGACAGATCAAACGTGAGCGCTTTGAAACGACGTCTCTGCTTTTATATGGCTCGTGCTTCTCTCTGACGTCCGTTACTGACCGTGAATAAACACCGACTCGGATTGATCGCAGCAGAAGTGGATGCGCTCTGGGTACATTATTATTATTTATTTTAAAGCATGGCCGAGAAGCGGCGGTCTCCGTGCACCATGAGCCTGAAGGCGCACGCGTTTTCTGTGGAGGCGCTGATCGGCGCGGAGAAACGGAGGAAACTCGACGATGAGGATAGCGAGAGCTGTTTTGGGGAGGTAAACGAGGTCGCGAGCCTGGCCGGGAGCGCGTGCGGCGGCGGGCGGAACTGTGACACGGACTGTGACGCATCCCGTAAGTTTCTGCAGTAAAACTCTGGCTTGTAAAGTTTTCTGTTAGATTACAAGGACCATATTCACATGCAGGAGAAATAACTGTACAGTTAAAAAGTTTATGTAGTAAAATTAATCTGAGTTAAAGTAAAGTGAAAAATGAATAGACATTAATAGAGTTATTATAGAGTGTTTTGGTGTTTTGGTTAAGGTTGGTGTTTAGATTGTGTGGACGCAGATTAAACTCTAGGCCCGTGTGACCACTGGTCTAAAGTCAGATTTGGTAGATTAAAAAAGCAAATTATTATCTGCAGTAATTCTGACTGTCAAAAGATGACTTTAGTCTGGACCTGCTGTTAATGTAGCCTAAAATTGCCAGCTGTTTCTTACAGAAAAATCCAAATATACTAAAGAGAGAAAACAAACCGATATTGACCAATATTTGAAATACTGCATTGTACAAATAGTGTGTGATTTTTTTTTTTGTATTTTACATCTGTTGTGTTTTGTCATGTTTATGGTATAATATTAATAATATGAATATCAAAATTATAGGCTAATAAGAGCATGAATATAAAACATTTTGTATTATTATTATTATTATTATTATTATTATTATTATATTAGAGGTAGCTGACGCGGGTCTTTGCGTTATAAGAGTCGTATAAATGCATATTACAAGATCATGTGTGTTTACCAGCTCTCCCACATACACACAGTCTCAAATTAGCAGAGGAAAAACAAAAAGGCAGAGTAAATAAGTAAATAAGTGAAATACAGGGCCAGAAAAAAGTACATCCTACATTAGAATATTATATATGATTTAGTCAATTCACACTAAACAGTATGTGAGTAATAATAATAGTACAGTTATGCTTGGTTTTTTTTCATACTTTTAGTAGGCTAGTATGCGGCTTGTCAGATCAGAAGTCCTTGTACACAGTGAACCACTAAAACTGGCCATCAATTAATGTTTTATTACCGAGATGCCGGTAATAACGGCTTTTGTGTGTTTCCTGTTCTATCATTTACACCTTCGTTACTGTAATAGTAGCCTAAGGGTGTATGGATGTTTGTTATTAAAACAAGAAAATGCCCATAAAATACTTAAATGTATTTAAAAAATAAAAATCATAAGGATGACAGATAAGCTACTATGACGTCTATTATTATTATTATTATTATTATTATTATTATTATTATTATCATTATTATGCGCTCAATTCTCTCCGTAATAATAATAATAATAATAATAATAATAATAAAGTTCGTGTCTGTGTGTGTGTGACAGCGGAGTGTGAGGATGTGGGCTCGGACAGTCCCCGGCCCGCGTCACGAAGCTCACAGTTGCTCGCGTCACCGCCGCCGGCCAGCGCGCGAGCCGCGGAGGAGATGCGCGTGGAGCTGCAGGGCTCGGATCTGTGGAAACGCTTCCACGACATTGGCACGGAAATGATCATCACCAAAGCAGGCAGGTGGGTACCTGCAGATCTCACGAGCACATTAAGCAACAGCAGCGAGCGTTCTTCTTCTTCTTCTTCTTCTTCTTCTTATTATTATTATTATTATTATTATTATTATTATTATTATTATTATTATTCCAGACGAATGTTCCCTGCAATGCGAGTGAAAATTACAGGACTGGACCCTCATCAGCAGTATTACATTGCAATGGACATCATCCCCGTGGACAACAAACGTTACAGGTTAAAAATCTTTATTTCTTAATTATTATATAAAATCATATCCCTCCACAAATAATAACAAAGTTTAATAAATATATAAATCCTAAATTAATCCTAAAATATTATGCAAACACTATCAGTTGTTTTGGCCCAAACACACATGCACACTTTCCTGTCTGTACAAATGGTGCTCCAGTAAGCCTGTGATGACACTGACCAGCCTTTTGCACTGGCCTTTTGCATGTATAACCTTTAGGATCTGAAGGTCAGGCAACAAATGTGGCCCAAACATATGTACAAGACTCCTCAAATGTTGCGCACAGGTCTGTATTCTGTCTGAGATTAAGCCTGGGGTGTTTTGTTTTTGTTTTATAGATACGTGTACCACAGTTCCAAGTGGATGGTGGCAGGAAACGCAGACTCACCCGTACCGCCACGTGTGTACATCCACCCCGACTCTCCTGCATCTGGTGAGACGTGGATGCGACAGGTCATTAGCTTCGACAAACTCAAACTAACCAACAATGAACTGGATGACCAGGGCCATGTAAGCACACTGATTCCAACTATAATATATATATATATATATACACAAAAATGCACATCGGGAGACCCATAATAAAAGTAGACCCATTTTCATTGGGGGCCCTTTTCTATTCTTACATTCTGACTCCATTATACTGTTAT
>JAOVVF010000018.1:3748992-3763261 GCA_028565595.1 Duopalatinus emarginatus | reverse complement strand
TCCACATCATTGCATTCAGTTTTTATTCACAATTTGTTTAGTGTCCCAACTTTTTTGGAATCCGGTTTGTACTAATAATACTAAAATATTTAGAATGCTTTTCTTTTTGTAACAAGAATATATAAGAAACAAGCAGACTGCAATAATAAAATGATAAAGCCAACCACTAAAGTAGACAAAATTAAATATATTAATGCAATAAGGATATGCACTGATCAGCCATAAGATTAAAACTGCCTGCCACCAGAACAGCTCTGACCCGTCATGGCATGGACTCCACAAGACCTCAGAAGGTGTTCTGTAGTATCTGGTACCAAGATGTTTAGTAATACACCAGTTGTTGTTTCTTGGACCACTTTGGGTAGACAGTAAACACTCACTGTATACCAGAAACACCACATAGCACTGGGCACCCATGACCCTGTCAACGGTTCACTGTTGTCCCTTATTGGACCATTTTTGGTAGGTACCAATCACTGGATACACTCCACAAGACCTAGTGTTCTGGAGATGCTGGTGAGTCAGTGTGTGTGTGTGTGTGTGTGTGTGTGTGTGCAAGACATTAGCAAGAGTGTAAAAAGCAATTGCACTGGAAATAAGTCCTTGAACTATTAAGTCATTAAGTTGTTAGATTAAATTGTCTCTTTAATTGGTTGAGAATGACATCACAGTGTCTACGCACACAGTTAGTGTCTGTTAGAGTGCAGTGTGAGGAAGAGTGTCACTTCTGATCCTGTCAGTGGTTCACTGTTTTGTCCTTCCTTGGACCAGTAGGTACTATCCACTAGATACTGGGAACACCCGACATAACCTGCTGTTATGGAGATGCTCTGAGTCAGTTGTCTAGCCATCCCCATTTGAGGCTCCTCAAATATCTTTTACCTTTGCCCATTTTTCCTGCATCCAACACTACGATTTCAAGAACTGACTGTTTACTTACAGGCTAATATATCCCACCACTTAACAGATGCCACTCTAACAAGATAACCAGTGTTATTCATGGTCACCTGGTTTTAATGTTATAGCTGATCGGTATACATTGAAAATCAGCACCTAGGAGGATGCTGATGGTTTTTTTTTTTCATTTGAAAAATAAATCATTTATATTATTTATTATATTTAGTATTTTTTTGTTGCTGTTGCTGTTGTCTACATTGGACCACTATATAGCACTCCTTTCCCCTCGAACATTCCCACCCTAATAAACCTGTAGGCATCTGTCATCGGCGTGCCACTGATTAGGTGAAAACTTTAAACTAGTGTGAAATTACACGAGTCGTCAAAATGGTTCCTCTGTGGCGATGTGTGTGTGTGTGTGTGTGTGTGTGTGTGTGTGTGTGTGTGAGACATTACTAGAGAGACTACTAGAGAGCTACTACACAGTAAATAAGTCTCTAAACTATCAAGTTATTTAGCTGTTAGATGAAATTATCTGTTTAATAGGTGAAGAATGATGAGGCGCTTTCTAAGCACACACGAGTGCTGTGTGTTAGCATGTCGTGTGAGGAAAAGTGTGACTTCTGACAGCTAGTGAGGCACTTCTTGTAATCTGAAGGTGAGTGGGGTTACAACATGATGGGGGGTATTTTATTTTAGAACAGAGGAATGACTGGCTTGCCAAATCTGAATAACAGGTGACAGCCTGACCACACACACACACACACACACACACACACACACACACACACACACACACACACACACATGCATGGGCACACACACATGCACAAACACACACACGCACACACACACACACACACACGCACACTCATAGCGTTTTAGTGTCTGGTCCATTATCAGTATATTTGAGTACATTAACACTTAAGGCCAGCCGGTGCACCGAAGAGCTGACACTGTGTGAGGGGTCCGAGCTGTGCGTGTGTCTGTGTGTGTGTGTGTGTGTGTGTGTGTGTGTGAGAAACATGATCATAGAACACACATCAATACTCAGCATACTGATACACTATAACACTTATAGTCAGCACTGACTGGTCAGAAAGTAACTCATGTTCTACAGTAGATCTGGCTGTGTGGTTTACATTGAAGTGTCATAAAAAACTAGTACACCATTGTAATTCATGGTATGTCCCTGACGGGGCATGGACTTCAAGAGCTTGTGGAAATATACTGTAGGCAACTAACACCATACTTTCTGTTGTACTCCAAAGTGTAGGATTTCTGTGTTTCACAGTGTGTTGCATGGCATCCCAGATGTGTCTGATAACGTTGAGGTCTGGTGACTTAGGTGGGAATGACAAAACCCCAAACTCAGAATAGTGTTCCTCTAACCATAATTTGCTGTCTATAGATGTGCGTGACAGTGCACTGTCCAGTTGGAAGAGGTCAAACCTATCAGAATGAATGCATGAACAGGTGTAACTCGTCAGAAAGGAGGCACACATAGCGTTCACCTGTCAGAGACATTTGCATATGTACCAAGGGGAATTCCAGCTAAACCATTCCAGCTAAACTCCATACAATTATGGAGCCTTCACTTGTATATGGCAGCCATGGCCTAGAGGTTAGGAAACCGGTCCCATGACCAGAAGGTCCTGGGTTTAATCCCTTCACAGGGCAAGACACGACTGAGGCGCACTTGAGCAAGGCACCTAACTTACCCAACTTGCATGGGCGCTGTGGTTTGGGTTTCCCGCCGCTCTGGGCAAGTGTGTTCACTGCCCCCTAGTATTCAATGGCGTGAGTGTTTCACTGCACGGATGGGTTGAATGCAAAGATCAGATTACTCTGTGTGCAAACACAATAGGCAAATAGTTAACTTTCTATGTATTTTGCATATGTTTTGTTGTATCCTTTTCTCTGCTACATCAGTGTATATTTCTACACTCATTATAATTTAGCAATATTACATGAGATGGCGAGCTCTATCATGAGATATTGGCACTGGTGTGCACTATACCGTAGTACCATAGATCAGTACACCAGTGTCATTTTAGGATATAGAGGACAGAAAAATACGATCTGTACGGTCTGTTGCTGAAACATCAGACTATAACAGTCGAGGAGCATCATTAACTACCCAATAATTATTATACAGATAATAAACACAAATACATCCATTCATAAAACAGGATTTATAAACTCGCTATAATTCATCTTGGCAGATGTTGTTGGTTTGTTAATGGCTGCAGTGTCTGGCTTGTAAACGCTGGTGTTGCTAGGGTTACATGTGTATCGTGTAACAACGACACTCATGGAACGTTTCTCGACCAATCACATCGCAGGGTCTAACTAACTATAAGCAATAATGCACGAGAGGGAGGGCTATATTGTGAGATATTGCCACTGGTGTATTATTGCGATTATACCACAGTTCAGTTATCAGCGTTTATTGATAGATTTTAGGATAAAGACGATGGAAAAATACAATTGTTTTTTTGTTTTATGGACATAAACTGCAAAGTAAAATAGTTAAAATTTTTCAGACGGCCCGCTGCTGAATCATCTAGCG
The DNA here is from genome assembly GCA_028565595.1 of Duopalatinus emarginatus. Lineage (NCBI taxonomy): Eukaryota > Metazoa > Chordata > Actinopteri > Siluriformes > Pimelodidae > Duopalatinus > Duopalatinus emarginatus. The sequence continues at coordinate 3,759,792 of JAOVVF010000018.1, read as the reverse complement.
TTGTATACATGGGCGTCACCGCCATTTAATCTGAAGTAGACGTGTCCCTTTCATCTTTCATTATTATTCGTTTGGACCCCTCTCCACATTTACTATAAAATATTAGTTTATCCAGTGCTGTTGCTGTTGCTTCGCAAAAGAATCCATTCTATTTGATCGACAGGAGAATACACATACTACTGAAAGTCCACTCCAGGTTTTTTAGATTTGCTTTGTTTAACTTTATTAACTTTATGGCTGATGTGTTTGGCTTATAAATACTGGCGTCATTGCTAGGGTTACGTGTGCATGTGGCGGAGTGATATTTGGAAAGCTTCCATTATGGTGTAATAACAGCACTCATGGAACGTCTCTCGGCCAATCACATTGCAGGGTCAGAACAAACTGTGGTGCAATGCTCAATATACATTATATTGACAACCTGGAACTTAAACACTCAACAGATTGTATCTTTTAGCACTGGTATCTTTTATTTTCTATTAGGAGATGTTTGGAGTCTCCAGTGTCAGTGTTTTATAATAGTCAGGAGGATTTCTGACACCAAAAAGCATCTCTGTTTTTTGGTAATATGTTCCAATCTGCAGTGTTTGTCTTATTGAAGAGAGATAGAGAAAAATTAAAGGCTGGTGAACTGCTTAACTGTTATTTAGTGAGACTCTGAACAACATAAAATGCAACTATAAATGGATAAAAAATGGCCATTCTTTACAAATTGCTGTGGTATAAAAAGAGTAAAACACTTTGAAAAGTTCTGTTTTAGGAAAATAATTATTAAATAACAGTGACTCTGCTACACGTCACCTCATCATTGATAACCTATAACACACGCCGCATTGTGAGCAAACTCATCTCTATATACCACATTTATTCATTCGTAGTTTATCCTGAACGTGTTTTGTTTCTGTCTTCATGCACAAAATGTTCACATCAGTTCATAATAAATAATTCACATTAATATGGTGTACTAGAGTCTCAGCTATCAATCATCCAGTATTAACATCAGTATAAACTACAAGCCACATCATACAGACAGGCTTACTCAGATATATTCCTCCGTGTGTCTCCTGGTGTGTTACATAATGCAAATTATCCGCAATTTAGCCACAAATAGCCTCAAAGAGCATGGTCCGAGTCCATGCCGGCAGCTCGTCTGCTTCCTCCTTCTTTAACATATGACTAATACAAACGTAGTACAGTAGAGGCTGTGTTTTCTGTCCCACAATTCCAGGAGTTACATGTTGTGGTGTAGTCCCTCATGACTGAGCATAAAATCCTGCACGCTGGCTGTGTAGGGGTGACGGAGTCATTGTGAGCATTTGGTGGAAAACTGTTTAGGGAAATGGAGGGTTTTGTCATCGACCATTTGGGTTCATGTTTTATTTATTTATTTTAACTCAGGATTTTTTGTTTATTTATTTTAGATGAGGATTCAAGAACTCAAACCAGAATACTACTAGAAAAGAGCCATGTAGTATCAATTATAAAACTTACCACCGTCCAAAAACCTTCGACACTTTAGACAACCTGCAAAGAGAACAAGACAATAACTAAAATAATCACTATGGACAAGCTGGACAAATACAATTTGCAAACAAGTCACTGCTCAGTTAAGTGATGGCGGAACAGATGAGTTTTTAGCTTGCAGTTTGAAGACAGCAAGTGACTCTGCTGTACAGATATCTAGTGGAAGTTCATTCTACCACCTTGGTACCAGAACAGAGAAGAGTCTGGATGTTTGCCTCCTGTGTGTCTTGTATGATGGCGGGTTAAATCGGGCCATACTTTAAGCACAAAGAGCTCTAGGTGCATACCTGGCCTTAACCATTGCCTTCAGGTAGGAAGGAGCTGAACCGTTTTTGCTTTGTAGGCCAGCATCAGGGTTTTATATCTGATACGAGCTGCTACAGGAAGCCAGTGAAGGGTTGGCAGGAAGGGTGTGACATGGCCAAACCTGAGAAGTTTAAAAACAATTTGAGATGCTGCATTCTAGACTAGTTGCAGGAGCCTGATGGCACACTTGGAAAGACCAGCCAGGAGAGAGTTGCAGTAATCTAGCCTTGCGATGACAAGAGATTGGACTAGTACCTGGGCAGCTTCCCTCAAGAGAAATGGACAAATTCTCAGAAGGTTGTGAAATCTGCTTGACCATGCCAATTTTGCAACATGAACAGAGAAGGAGAGCTGGTTGCCGACAACAACTCCTAGACTACATACCTCTGTAGTTGGAGTGATCATCGTGTTCCCAAAGGACATCGAAAGACATCATCATGATGACAACCATTTATTCCTGGGATTGTAGAGCAGGTCTCTAGGTTGAGCTTGAGATGGTGAGCAGCCATCCATAAAGCAATGTCTTCTAGACATGCTGAGATCCGAGCTGAGACCTGAGTATCGGAGGGAGGAAAGGAAAGGATGAGTTGGGTGTCATAAGCATAACAGTTGTAGGACAAGCTATGAGAAGTGATGACATTTCCCAGAGAGCGGGTATAGAGTGAGAACAGAACTGGACCAAGCACTGAGCCTTGTGGGACTCTAGTGGAGAGTTTGCATGGTGTGGATGTGGAGCCCCTGCATGTTACCTGATACAACATTTATTTCTGTCCAGAGTTGTATAAATGTTGTATAAAGATCTTAATAATTGGAGAGACAACCCACTCTATGAAGACTTTCCCAAGACTCTGCGTAGGTGAATTCACATGATTAACATGAAAATGATTTCTTACGCTTGCCAAATCACTCTGTCCCTATTTAAGCCCTTGGCATTGTGGTCCTGTAATATGTCCAGGCCATCAGGAAAAGAAAAATCTATTGATGTTATAATTCAGACACTCATCTAAATTCATTTTATTGCCACATAATGTTACTGAGTCCCGACCTGTCTAATTAAAGCAACCCCAGATCATAACACTGCCTCGAGAGACAAATCAGAACAGTGACTTTTTTTGCCAGATGGTGTAAGTAGTTAAAGCAGTAGATAACTTAGTGCTTCTTCCGCATGACGTCCTATGTGACATAACAGCCGGCTGGTGAACCGCTAGGCAGTTGATCGGTGTTTGGCAGAGCTGAATGCTTAACATTCTCCACTAAGCACACGGAGGTGCTGAAAGTCCTACAGCTCGAACACATGTGGCGCAGTATTTATTGGCCGACACGTTTGCCCTACACTTTGCTCCACAGGACACCAGCCATTAAAGGAAGGAAACTAGAAAACTGGGTCAATTCAATTATACGCAGATTAATAGAAAATGTGAAGATTTTTAGACCAGTTTTATGTTTGCAGTGCTGAGTGCCATACAATGTGGTCATTACTAAACTACAGCACTATGATTTTTTTAGTCCTTTGCCTGTAAAGTGAATTTCAGTTGCAATGAAAAAACAGAAAAACCTTAATCCACTCAGGAGCCCCACGAGCCCCTTTAAGAAAAAAAGACATAACTGAGTCGCTCTCTTCTGGCTAGAACATGATCCAGAAGGTGTCTAGATTTTTTATAGACTAATGCTAACAATACACTAGAAGACTTCGAAAAGACTGTAAAAAGACTTTCAATAGACTAATGTCTGACACCCTCTCACATCTAAAGACACATCTAAAGTCACAGACTAGTCACTGGCTATGATTTTGTAAAGACGGGATCTTGCAGGCTCACTATTAAGACTGCAACTAGATTCCTATTGAGATTATTTTCCATTACACCATAGTTAGTTCCGATCCTGCAGTGTGATTGGCCGAGAGACGTTCCATGGGTGCCGTTATTACACAATAACCGAATCTCTCCAAACATCACTCCGCCACATACTCACGTAACCCTAGCAACAACGCCAGCGGGCCATTCCGATATATAGATGTTTGAGCAGCGGTTTGATAGAATGGAACTATTTTACCTTGCGAAAACAGAAGCACCTTTTGGCCACAGCTGCCTTTGTATGTGCAGTGAAACGTCAAAGAGAAACTTTTGTTCACTCCACAGCTCCACCAGTTTTTCCTCCATGTCTCATTTCTTTCCCAGCCAGACGTTCCTGTACTTGCCTTGCGGCTTCCCATTTGGTGCTGAAAAAGGGGTCTCTTATTAGTTGTTGGCAGTGTTTACATCACTGTTCGCTTGAGCCAAGACTCAACACTTACGATATTAAACACAGTTGACAAGACTTGCAAGATTTTATTCTGACAATGGAAATTTATCTGCGATAGTGAAATTGCTGGAAATTCGCTTGGTGTAAGGTCGGAACTAACAGCTGGATATCATTCGGGAAATCTTTCTATAAGGACTCTAAACCCATATAACAATGCAGAACATTAAACACTTTAAACGCAAGCTGCATCTATTGGGGGCTGCATTCGAAGACTGACTCCATTATAGAACTGTGATTAGGCTGTCCCGTTTCAACGGCTCATTTATATGCGACAGAGAAACGCGCCGTTCTTTTTCATTCCAGTAAAGTGTCCAATGAGTGACGATGACTAACGATACAAATGTTGAAAAAACTTTTTTTTGTAAGGCAAAGCAGCGCTGTGAAGCAAACAGGGAATCCACCATAGACCAGACTGCCTCAACTGCCACAGGCTACGCAATCTGCAAAGGATAGGGCTTTGTGGCCCACCTAGACCCCATAATTTGAAGGATGCAGCCAGGAAGTTTATGTTGATAGATTTTTATTGAATTATTAATTATTACAATGTGTCTAACCTTCAAAGAATTGTGTGTGTGTGTGCGTGTGTATGCCTGGACAAAACACCTGTGCTGCACAAAGTGAGGCTGATGTCGGCTGTGCTGTGTGTCAGTGAGGCGGGAGGTGTGTGACTCAGGATGTGTGTCCTGCTGGGTATTTGATGACAGATGCAGTAATCTGATTCTCACTGGCATCTCTTACACTCTTTTAATCTTTGTCGTCGAACCCTTCTACTGCTGTGATTAATGGAGCTGTGAGCAGATATTGGAGTCCTGAATGCTGCTCTATGGCCTGGCTTTACAAATGGACATTTAGTTAGCTAGTTAACATTCAGTTAACATTTAGCCACCCTGTAAACAAATATTTTAAAAAAACAGACAGGATGTGATGCTATAGAGAAAAGCATTGGCCCAGATGGAGTTTTTGAACAAAATAGCCGGTGTTTAATAAAAAAAATTAACAGAATAGACCAAATGAAACCCTGCATACACTGTGACCCTCCTTATCTTCTGGCAGTCTCATCTGACCAACCATGGACATGGACAGTCTACAATACACCATAATGGACAGATGTAGAAACCATGAATTACATAACAGAATTTAATTCTCTGGCTACCTGCACTTTTGTTTTTGTTTATATTCACACTTCTCTGTCACCCAAATGAGGATGGGTTCCCTTATGAGTCTGGTACCTCTCAAGGTTTCTTCCTTTTGTCATCTCAGGGAGTTTTTCTTGCCACTGTCACCACCGGCTTGCTCATTAGGGATACAATTTCTAAAAAAAATTCTATAAATATATATTTAACCTTTTTTATTATTTTCTGTAAAGCTGCTTTGGGACAATGTTCATTGTTAAAAGCGCCATATAAATAAAATTAAATTGAATTGAATTTAATTGAAATCCACACTCAGAGTCAAAAAAACAGGCAGAAGCTTATGTGGTCTGCAAACAGATCACTAGAAGGTAAATCCAAGAGACAAAGATGCAAAAAACATCTGCAATTGAAAAACAAAAGATCCACAAAAAAGTCTCAGTAAAGGCTGACAAATAATTCTGTATAGGAAACACAATAGTCAGACATGGTGGCGGCCATTTTGTTTTGGCTTCGTGAACTTGAACCTGGGCCCATATTCATGACGCAGGACAGAGGATCACAACACAACCCTCATCCTTTTTTCCCTTAAAATCTGTTTAATGGGTTATACATATATTAGTTTGTATTAGTTAGTATATTGGTTTGAGGCAATGGCAAAGGAAAAACTCCCTGAGACGATAAGCAGAAGAAACCTTGAGAGGTACCAGACTCAGAAGAGAAGACAAAAAGTGCAATTGTTAAATTAATATGCTTATGAGCAGGCTGTGGGTATGTGAAATGAAGTCAACGACTCATTAACCACTGCTTGCACACAGAGAAATTTGACCTATCCATGTAGTGAAACATACACACTAGGGGGCAGTGGACAGCCCTATCCATGGTGCCTGGTGAGTAGTTGTGGGTTAGGTGCCTTGCTCAAGGGCTCACCAGTTGTGTCTTGTCAGTAGGACAGACCAAATCATGGTTTAGTCAAAGGCTGGTTCCTTAACCACAAGCCTACAGCTGCCCCATGGGTATGAGCATCAGAGTCATTTATAGATTTAACATCATTCATCAACTGTTCACTGATGGAGACAAATACAAAAACTGTAGTCCTAAGGATATGAAGCATGAGGGTGGCAGCATGATGTTGCTCTGTGGCATTATGAAGAAGGGAAATTATGTGGAGATATTGAAGCGGCATCTCAAGACATCATCCTGGAAGTTAAAGCTTAGGTGCAAATGGGTCTTCCAAATGGATAATGACCCCAAGCATACTTCCCAAGTTGGAACAAAATGGCTTGAGGACAATAAAGTGAAGGTAATAGAGTAGCCATCAAAAAGCCTGACCTCAGTCCTATAGAACTGATAAAGCATCTGTGAGTGAGGAAGCTTACAAACCTGACTAAGTTACACCAGTTCTGTCAGGAGGAAGGGGAGAAAACTCTAGAAATGTATTGTAAGAAACTTGTAAAAATCTGCTCAAAATATTTGGCCCAGGTTGAACAAGTTAAAGGCAACGCTACCAAATACTAACCACGTGTATGTAAACTTCTGAGCCTCTGGGGTGTGATAAAAGAAATAAAAGCTGAAATAAATCAGTGTCTAGTATTGTTCTGAGGTTACATTAGTACTGACTGACATAAGAGAAGGACTAGGATTAAATGTCAAGTCTTGGCTGAAGCTGTACATGTGACTGACTCTACATTTCATAACAATAATATCATAAAAATACTAATTAAATACGCATTATTTTCCCAAATATTGCAGTTGAATCTGTATTGTGCTTTATTTATATCCTTTTTCTTCATCAGGGGCAACAGAAAATACAAGACTCTGGTCATGTGATCAATCTGTATCTAGTTATTAAATGTAATTTGGTAGATTTGATAGATTTGTTCTTGTGCCTGTGTTTTCTTCTTTTAACCAAACAATTGCTGTTAGTGATATAAGAGTTTGCTCAGAAATTTGAGAGTTAAATAAATAAAACCAAACAAACATGAACAAAAAAAAAAAAAAACAAGCCTAGTCATAAAACATGAAATTCCTGATAATAAACACACCAGCATGGCCTAGACTAAGTAACGCTAAGTGCAGTGAACAGAGAGTCACTATATGCATAGTGTTAATGAGATGAAACAAGGTGCAGGTGCTAGTGATCAAGGAACTGTGAACAGTCATGTGACATCTTTGGACTTCTGGGTGTTGTAGTCCTTGTAGTCTTTACAACTGCAACTTGTTATGTTACAGAGAAACCCCTAAAAGTGTATAGAAGTCGAATTCTTTACAACTTTCTTTTGTTGCAAAACCTGAAGCTGCAGTTTCACATCTGACTGTTATACTGACACTGGAGACTCCTTCCAACGGGTTAAATAAACATCGCTTGACAAGAAAAACCTACAAACAAACAAACAAACAAACAAACAAACAATAAATAAATAAATAGGTAAGTAGGTGGGTAGATATGGTTGTTTTTATTTATTTGATTTATGTAACTATTTTAATTTATTTAATCAATTTAGCATATTAATTGGTTGATTAATTAAATAATTGCATTTTCTAAACAAACAAATAAACACATTTCAAAAAATGAATAAACAAATGAAATAATTAAAAGAAAACGAAAGAAAGACCACAAGAAAAAAGGTCATGCAATCCCAGCTGAAATTGATCTCTTCTATAAATGTCCTGTCTGATGATTGCCAGGGTGGTAAATGATATTATATTAAAACTGGATTACAAATCAAAGTAAAAGCCACATCAGCTCATTCCAACTGTCCAGACTCGTATTTACACACACACACACACACACACACACACACACACACTATGTTCTGTCCACCATGGTGTGTACTTTAGAATCAAGCTGCTATTAATCTGTCTGATCCCGAGTTTAGTTTTCAGTAGAACTCAGCAGAACGTCCACACGTCCTGCAGGAGGGAGAGGAGGAGAAGGGAGGTGACAGTAAGGGGCAATTTGTCTTTCGCACGGAGCATAAATAGTGACACCCTTCTCACCCCCCATGCCTTCACTGCCCTCCCTCTCTGTCTCTCTGTCTCTCTCACACACACATACACAAGTCCTATTAGCAGCCGAATGTAGAGGACGGGTGAACCCCACCCTACCTCTACCCCCCACCCCCACCTTCACCACCACCTTCCAAGCTTTGGCCAGACTTAGCGCTGTCATTTATAGCCCAGCACAACATCAATCTCAGCAGAAGTGAGAAGCACAAAGAGCCGATGAAACACCAGCCATGATCACTATGTCAGCTGAGAGAGGGAGAGCAGTATGACGCAGGGAGTGAGAGATGAATAAAAAAAATGAAACATAACACAAGAGAGAAATTTGTAGAAGGTGGCGTGACTGTATTATTATTTTTTTGTCATGTGTCCGACTCTGCTTATGCTAGTCGACCTTAGACTTTTTTGGATTTAATGTTCAGCCTAGCAAATAAGTCTAGGAGAGGAATGTCACCCGAGCAAACGAGTGCCATTTCTCAACGTTTAGTCATGTTCTGTAACTGGATGTATCAGTACTTTTCAAACAAAGTAGAGATTTAAAACATAAAGTGGATCTTTAGGATCTTTAAAGTCTTTAGCTGGGCTAATTGCCTTCGTCCATAGTATCACACTCAGCCGTCAACAGAAGTAACATGAATCGGTCTGAAATATAAAATAAATGTAAATATCAAGTTAAAGTCAACTATTTGCCTACTGTTCTTGAAATGTGACTTCTGTATTTAACCCATCCATGTAGTGACACACACACATACACACACACACACTAGAGGATGAGTGAACACACTTTTCCAGAGCGAGGGGCAGCCCCAAACCATGGCACCCAGGGAGCAACTGGAGGGGTAAATGCCTTGTTCTGGGGCACTTTAGTCATGTCTTGTCTGTTGTGGGGATCAAACCCAGGCCCTTCCAGTCACAAGACCGATTCCTTAACCACAGCTGCCCCCTAGAATCTTAATGTTAATATGAATCCTAATATCAATCTTAATGTTAAAGCTTAAGGACGGAACTGGTGGCTTATTTTCTACTATTTTCTACTATTTTCTACCATTAACCTTTAAGACCTCTGAAGGTGTTCTGTGGTATCTGGCATCAAAATGTTTGCAGCAGGTCCTTTTGTGGATCTTCTGTAAAAACAGACCAACTGGGCTAGCCTTCACACCCTACACCCATGACCCTTTCTTGGACCGGTTTTGGTAAGTAATAACCACTACCTCCTGGGAACATTGCACAATACTTTCTGTTTTGGAGATACCAAAGTTGATCAGCCATTAACAGGGTCATGGAAGCCAAAATCTCACTCATGTATGTAGGGTGTAAACTCTAGCCCGTCTGGACTGAACTCATAGAAGATACACAAAAGGATGGAGTCTTGTGGAGTCCATGCTTCGAAGGGTCAGAGCTGTTTTGGTGGATGTTTTGGCTGATCAGTGCAGGATGCCATATAATTGTTTGGTGTCTCAGTCTGAATGCTTCCTCCTCATGCCCAGTTTCCCTGGTTAGATTTCAGGTCTAACATGACCCTGACCAGGATAAAGTGATTATTAAAGATGAATGAATTATCACTATACTACACTATTAAACTCCTCTCCTGTTCCTGATGGTTTCTTAGGATAGTTTATTGTCTGGTTTCATCTATGGAACCATTTGTTACAGGGTTTTTACATTATACACATTTAAACATTTCCACTTGGAAAAGCGCTCAAGATGTGAGTGCAGATAGACAACAGAAGACATTTTTCTGTAATACTGAATTTTTTTTTTTAGTACAGCTCACCCCAGCGTAGATAACGTAGAAAATACATGTTTGCCTTCAGTTGTCATATTTGCACTAGAAGAAGAGATGACAGGAGGTGATTCTCAGGGTTAGGGTTTGTTCTTTAATATAGTTTGGTGTCCTCTAAGCCTTCAGACCCAGTGATTAACTGTCACACTTGCAAAGCTTGAAATGTCTCCACTGCTGGTTAACTTATCAGCTAATTATCCTGGCAGTCGGATCAGGTGTCAGGACTGGAGAAACTTCAGGCCATGCAGTGCTGGAAGCTGAAGTGTGTATGTGTGCATGTGCGTATGCGTGCATGTGTGTGTGTGTGTGTGTGTGTGTGTGTGTGTGTGTGTGTGTGTGTGTGTGTGTGTGTGTGCACCTGTTTGTCCATCAAGTGTTCACATTTGCTATATGACTCATGTTACTACAGCAGAAGTTCACAGGCCGTGTTTCGACATGAGCATGTGTCTGTGTGTGAGCATTTGACCAACTGGGATTTAACACTACTAAAATTATCCACCAGATCGTACTGAGCGATTGAGCTGTCACATGCACCGTGTGAAATCTCTCCGCAAAGCACCAGAGCACCAACAAATGGCCAAAGTCAAAGCTGTTAAAGTGTCTGGCATCTTACCTGGATACGTTTTCTGTCCAAAAAATAACCTGGATCTCTTTTATAGGACAGATTTCACTCACTAGAGCCCAAAAGCACTAAGATATTTAACCAATTTTATTAGAGAGACACTCTCTCTCTCTCTCTCTCTCTATATA
>JAOVVF010000018.1:3693959-3708951 GCA_028565595.1 Duopalatinus emarginatus | reverse complement strand
AAAACAAGTGTGTGTTTATATGTAAGAACACAAGTGTGTTTTCCAAACCAGGGCTGAATGTGACTTTCCTTTCAATTAAACCCGGAGTTCAAGGCGAGGTCTAACACATTACAGAGAGAAAACTAGAGATGTGTGTTTCCTGTAGAAAAAGTGAGTGTGATTACAGCTCTGCAGCAGTAGACTCTGGTCAGCGTAAATCAGAAGATTAGCACATAGTTGGTAGAGGTGTGAATACTTTTGCTCTGACAGGTGATTGTGTGTGTGTATGTGTGTCAATGAGACAGAATAAGTTAATAGAGTTAGAATGGTGTCCATATCTCAGATCAGTGTACCTTTTAAAAAAACAAATATATAAAAAAAGGATAAAAACGGCTTTGTCAGGTAAATGAGTGCAAGTATCCCAAAGCTGTAAACAAGTCCATGTGTTATTAACAGGATGGACATTTTGGAATTGTAAAGGTGTCCAGATCAATGTACCTTTAAAATAAGGAATATTGTAATTTCATAACAAAATGAATGGGGACAAAAAAGAGGGACGGTTGTGACAGGTGGAGGAATGTGGGTGTCCCACATTGGAATGGTGGAATGGTGTCAATAGCATAACAATTGCAAGAAAGGGATGAAAGAAGAAGAAGAAGAAGAATGTTGGCATGTTTTTTAAAACCTTGGTGTAGACCAAAAATGTTCATGAGGATTGAAATACGCCTGACCTGATCATTTTGACCTTCTGGGGACATTTGTCTGGTCCCTGTGAGGTCATTTAAAAAAATAAATAAATAAAATAAAAACAAGTTGATATTTTATCACTAATCTACAGGTTAGTGTTATATTCAGACATAGCATTAATTAGCTGCATTAATAATTATGTCAGTGGAAGGTCCCCACAAGACCAACAGGGGATATAGTATATATTATATAGTTTAGTACTTGGTGCCCTCCTCTGGTTATGAATGGTACTGCATGTCAAAATAAGTTTGTGAACATCAGTAACATAAACACTGAATTGTGGGACTGGAGGTCCCTGTGAGTGCGTGTGTGTGTGTGTGTGTGTGTTTGTGTGTGTGTGTGTGTGTGTGTGTGTGTGTGTGTACCTGACTGTATGCATGCATATATATATGTGTGTGTGTGTGTGTGTGTGTGTGTGTGTGTGTACCTGACTGTATGCATGCATATATATATATATGTGTGTGTGTGTGTGTTGCTTTTGACTGGATTGTTGGGCTCTGCTGTAACAGCTGATATCTCCATCAATCTGATGTAACACCCCACCTCCTTTACAGCCCCCCCCCTCTCTCTCTCTCTCTGTTTCTGTCCCTCTCCTGCTCTTTCATGAGCTAAACACTAAACTGTAAAATGTTACACTTGTAAGTGTAAGTACAGACATCACCAGGGATCTGTAAAGCAGGTGAAGGTGAGGAGTGGACAGTAAAAATACTGGATATTAAACGGTACCTTTTTTTTTTAATTCAGTACATCAAGTCCAATCGTATTACTACCAAAAAACCAGACAAGCACAAATTACTTCGAACATTATTGCCATACAAACGTATTATGCACATAATGCCATCTAAAGTGTTTTATTCCTTTTATACTACAGCAGTTTGCCAGCAATTGTAATTTTTAATAAATTAATGGATGACGATGTACTGTTGAACAGTTTATAGTTGCATTTAAGATTGCATGAAGCCAAAAAAAAGCTTCTCGTGTTATTATCGTTTCCGTCCCGAAAATAACATGTGGGCTCGATTCCCTTTCTGTGTGGAGTTTGCAGGTTCTCCTTGATCTGTCTGGGTTTCCTCCTGGTGCTCTGGTTTCCTTCCACAGTTCGCCAATGAACTGGAGGTGAACTGGAGATACTAAATAAACCCTTTGGTGTGAGCATGTGTGTGAATGTGTCCAGGTCCAGGTTGTTTCCATTCTTTCCACCCAATGACTGCTGGGATAAACTCCAGCACCCCTACAACCCAGTAGTAGGATAAGCTTCTGAGTGAGCTTATTAAAACAGGGCATATTCAGATAAATTGCACTATTCCTCCTGGGAGGTTGTTGGACACTATACCAGGTTATAGGAGTGCACCAAGGAGCTAAGCACTTGGTTTGGGAATTACAGGCATGCACGCTTCTGACACAGGACCCTTAAACTAGCCGTGACAGAGTCACTGCGGCCACCAACAGGCAAGACAAGTGAAAAACCATCAGCACTCTGTTATCACCTTCACTAAGCACACCAGCCCATGTCCCATGTCTGTCCCTTTGGCACTGTTAGTGTCCTCTCAGCAGGTCCTCTCATCTCTCTACCTATACATCCATCAATCTTTCTGTTTAATGAAGTCTTCGTGTTTATAGTCTGACGCACATGTGTGTGTGTGTGTGTGTGTGTTTCGTGGTTCTTGTGTGTTTTGGTGGTAGTTGAACTGCAGGATCATCAGTCAGAGTGAACGGACAGGCTGTGTAAGTGTGACGATGTGCTCTGTCAACAGCTGGTCAGAGAGAGAGAGAGAGAGAGTGTGTGTGTGTGTGTGGGTGTGTGTGTGCGCAAATTCCATCTTAAGGATCCGATGTCAGGATCAGAGGGCACATGTCAGGCTCTTATACATACGTCTTCTCAACAGGAGCCTCTCACACACGGCTAACGATCACACACACACACAGCTTTTACGGCACGTACACAAAAATTCTTGCATCGCTCGTGTGTTTATCAACGTAACCGAAGTGTGAATGTGTTAGTATTAGTATGACTACTAATATAGTATACTGTACTTTCTATACTGTAGTTCACAGTGAATTGTAAAGTCAAGGTGTTACATAACACTGTATTACATTTATTGTAACTTTATTGGAATTTTAAAAATGATGTCATTGTTTAATAATAAAAAAGTATAATCGCTTGATAATTGTTGTAAATAGAATAACTAAGGATGTGCTATTATTGGAAAATAATTTTTATTGTTTATATATACTGAAATGCTAGAAATAATGGTATGAGGTTTGTGTACCTGGCATTCCATGCGTGTCCCGGTCCCCTACAAACGTCTCTGATAGGTGAACACTATGTGTGTCTCCTTTCTGATCAGTTAACCCGTCCATGTCCATTCATTCTGATTTGGCCTCTTCCAACAGGACAGACAGACAATGCACAAGTTTAAGGTTTTGCCATGACCACATAATTCACCAGATCTCATCGATATCTAACACATCTGGAATGGCATGCAACACACTGCAGAACACAGAAATCCTGCACCTCAGAATACAACAGAATTCAGGACTGTTTTGCAGAACGTATGGTGTTCACTAGGGGTGCGAATCTCACAGTGTCTGGCGATTCAATTCATGTTTGATTTTTGGGGTCACGATTCAGAAACGTTTTTTTAATTCACATAGCCTATACAAATTATTTAAATTATGTGATTGACAAGATGAAACAACAATGTAAAAAAAATTTTAAACAATAATTTTAGGTTTTAACTTAAATGACCAGTATTAGGTTTGCTTAGCTGTCTGGATTTTTCTTAAATAATAAAAAAAAAATCTATCAATGAAACAAAATACTCAAAATATATTAATACAAACGTAGTTAAACATAGACTTCATTATCACAGTGCATTAACCTTTAATTAATAATAAAATACAGACTTTAAAGTCGTAGTGCATTACTGCGTTTATATTTTTTATAATTTTGTCTGTATGGACTCCATGCTAACAAGGGAGCTGGCTAACTAGCTTGCTGTACGGTAGCATAGACAGCCTTCTTCTATTGTGGCCAAGTGGACACGTAATGCAATATGCAGTATACTCAGAAGTAGGAGCGGCAAAAAATTAAACGCATTTTAAAATCTTTGGGCATTTTGAATTGATTCAGAATCCCCGGGACCAGGAATCACAATTCTTTAAAGAATCGTTTTTTTTCAGCACCCCTAGTGGGTGCTATGTCAGACTGGTGTACCAGTTTTTCTGGTACTTAGAGAGATTAGGGAATTATACTGTCTGTGTGTCATTACACATGTCTGTGACTAAATACAGTGTATGTAATGTGCATCATGTATAACTGGTCCACTGGGTCCTGTTTAAACCTTTTAAATCTGATGGTCCCAGTTCCAGGTCCAGTGGAACGATATTATAAATAACTGCCTTTAAAAAGGTGTATTAAATATTATAGTGTGGTGGTCTTTTCCAGAAGACAAGGCCTCAAGGCAACCAAAAAAAAAAGGTTTATAAAGTCTTTTTCCATTGATACCAAGCATAGCATAGCCAGATGCATAGAATTAAATAGAATAGAATGCATAATGTTACTGACACTGGTGATATACACTCAAGTGCCACAACAGTCTAATATTTGGTAGGTCCCTGAGAGGGCATGGACTCCAAGAGCTTGCAAAAATATTCTGTAGGTAATGAACACCATACTTTCTGAAGAACAGTCCACAATTCAGTTGTATTCTAAGGTGTAGGATGTTGCATGGCATCCCAGATGTGTTTGATAACAATGAGATCTGGTGATTTAAGTGGGAATGGAAAAACCCCAAACTTAGAATGAGGCTAAGTCCATCAGAATGAAAGAAGGCATGCATAGCATTCACCTGTCAGAGGTGTTTTTAGATGTACCAGGGGTCCCATGGAACACCAGTATTGTTATGGAGCCACCACCATTTGCATAGGCTCATTTGTACCAGTTCATCTGGCACTTCACTTTAGTGTATTCTCTAAGGTTGTTATCTTGGCACACCATGGATAGTCATGGAGATATTCTTCATTTATTTTAGATTATATCTGTCTAGGCAATCCACACCTCCTAGGGTTGACAGATATAACAGATATATTATATATCTATATATAACAGAAGTATTTTTTATTGTCTAGGATGTACCCCATCATGCCCATTGATCTAAGAAGAAGAAGCCTTTATTTGTTTCACATATACAATACAGCATAGTGATTTTTTATTTTTTTTTTATTATTAATTATTATTATTATTATTATTATTATTATTATTATTATTATTATTATTGCATATCTCAGCTTGTTAGGAAGTTGAACTCTAGAGCACAGAGAGAGAGAGAGAGAGAGAGAGAGAGAGAGAGAGAGAGATAAGAGCCTCACTCAAGGGCCCAAAAGGGGCTGCTTGAACCCTTGACCTTCTGATCAGCCATTCAGAGCCTTAACTATTGAGCCACCACTGCCCCCTGAATCTACCCTGAATCAGTAGCTGTAGTAAGTGTGATGCCTTGTTTGATTGTTTCGACTCACTGTTCAGTGTGTTAGTCTTTATTTTGGGATGAAGCCTGAGTCTTTCCTCTTGAAGGAAGTAAAGAAACGGCTAAATAAACTAAGGATGTGGTTGGATAGAGCCACAGATCAGACAAGTGAATCACAACACACCACTATCACAAATAAATACACACTTACAAAAGATATCTATACACTCTTCCCTTAAAAAAATCTAGTTCCTATAGTATTTTATTTGGATTGGTTAAGGTTCTACTTGATGACTTCTGAATCACAGCTGATATGGCATATTAAGGGTTCCTGAAGATTCCCTCAGGTATTTATTTCTTTAACTGGCACGACGAATATGGTAAATGTGGTATCGTCTTCACAGTCTCCAGATCCCAGCCACACTGAACACCTGTGGAAGATTTTGAAGTGATGTGTTAGACAGCATCTCCACCACCGTCATCAAAACACCAACTAAGGAAATATCTTTTGAAAGCCTAGTGTTCGTTGTTCCAGCACACTTCCAGAGACTTTATCCTGGCCATGGCAACGTTGTACCCAAGGAACACTGGTCATATGGCAGTCCATCATGACTTTATTGGCATCTACACATTAGAAGTGAAGCGAAAATAAAGTGATGAAAACGAGCAGTGGTGGGGTTGGATGCCTTTTTCAAGAGCACTTTAGCCGTGTCTTGTTGGTTCTCTAACCTTGAGCCATGACTGCTCCGATAACCACTCAAACCTGTAGAACTAATTTCTATATATATTCTCAATATATTCATATAACATCAACTAACAGACAAACAGATAACTGATATATAAAAATTGTATCATTTTTTAATATGATATTGATATTAGAATTATGGATATTGAGCCAATAACACATCCTGATTCATTCACAAGATAAAATATATCTGAAATATAAAACATGATCTAATACTGGATTCATTTATATTTATATAACGCTTTAATCATTAGACCCTGCAATGGACTGGTGCCCTGTCCAGGGGATATTCCTGCCTCGTACCCAGTGGACATTGTCCCAAAGCTGCTTAACAAAAATATCAAATCTGGCTATTGATTTTTAATAAATGTATTTTAATTTTATTCCTGATAAGCAACTCGGGAGTTAGGTGCCTTGCTCAAGGGCACCTCAGGGCAAGACACGACTGAGGTGCCCTTGAGCAAGGCACCTAACTCCCCCAACTGCTCCCCGGGCGCTGTGGCTTGGGGCTATCCCCCGCTCTGGGCAAGTGTGTTCACTGCCCCCTAGTGTTCACTGGTGTGTGTTTCACTGCACGGATGGGTTGAATGCAGAGGTCACATTCCTTCTGTGTGCAAACACAGTAACGCAAAATAGTTCACTTTTATTTCTTTCATTTCATGAAGTGAAGGTGTCAAAAAAAAACTTTCTGACATGAGGAGAAAAAAAACAACCTATAATCGGATGGTCTGATTATAAATCCCTTCTAGCTGTATGCTGTGTAAAATAATCAGTGCTTTATCAGTACATCCCTAAAGATATTTTGGCGTTTATGGAATTTCATGACAAAAAAGACACACACACACACACATATGTTGTACATCTTCATATACTTCCTGTCATAAGGAATTCGCTCCTTTATTAGTTTGTCATTGAGGGTTGCCTCAGGCATCTTCTGTTGTATGGCATTTGTCTTTTACCACCCCTAAAATACACACACACACACACACCCCAGAGGCACATTCCTGCTACACATGGCATTTATTTCTGTCATACTGCTCATACTCACTCATTTTTACCCTCAACTAGTGAATTCACAAGTTTCTCGGGTCCAGCGATTACGAGACAAAATCGTCTCACTCATGTCTCATATCTGGAAAGTCATAAGTTCACATTCATGACACACATTCCCTAAATGTCCATCTGCTCTCCTCGTCCTCGGAACACCAAGAGACCTGGGGTGTGTGTGAGTGTGACTGTGCGAGTGAGAGAGTGTGTGTAGGTGGTTATGCGGGTGGTTAAGCAGCAAATTGAAATTCCATCCGTCCCCTTTAACCCCCTCCGCCCCAGTCCGGACCGGCACAGCTGAAAGTCAAAGAGTGCCCCATTCTCATTCTCTCTCTCTCTCTCTCTCTCTCTTCCTGTCTATTTCACAGTCTTCTTTTCTCGTTTCTTCTCTCCTGTTTTCGTTCTCCTGCTCCTCTCTCCATCTCTCTCTCTCTCTCTCTCTCTCTCTCTCTTTAAAGTGCCCCTTATCCAAACAGGAAGTTGCCTCCTGACCTGCAGGATGTAAGGGAACACCAGTGGAAATTTCATTAGAGTGCGCCGAGCGCTCGCAGCCGAATTAATACACCAATTACCCACCTCGCTGCACCTGTAAAACTTTACTGTGTGTAATTCTGACCCAGCAACTGCCACACTACAGCCGTATGTGTGTGTGTGTGTGTGTGTGTGTGTTGGAGAAAAAGTGTGTGTGTGTGTGTGTGTGTGTCAGTCTGAAGATGTGTTTTACTTTTGTCTGTGTTGGTGCCCTAGAGATCACCTGGATATTAAAACATCAAGTTATCTGTAAGTGGATTAATAAAGTTTGTGTGTGTGTGTGTGTGTGTGTGTGTTTGTGTGTGTGTGTGTGTGTGTTGTGAAGAAGTGATGGATGTCTCACTTGCTGACCACTAGTGCAGTCAATTAAACATGACAATCACTCAGGAACACCATCTACACACATTTTACACATTTCTCTCTCTCTCTCTCTCTCTCTCTCTCTCTCTCTCAGACCAAAAGGTCTCAGGTTCGAGCCCCGCAACCGCCAAAACTCGAATGAAGTGCCCTTGAGCATGGCACCTAGCACCCAAAGCACCCAGGATAAAGGGGCTGCCCATCTCTCTGGGCATGTGTGCTCTCTTCCTAGTGTTCACTAGAGTGTATGTGTGTTTTACTGTATGGATGGGTTAAATGCAGAAGTGATCAGAAGAGTTCAAACTTTCACAGTACCTTTAGTACCTGAAGAAAAGCCACACGAGCAGTAACGTTAGAGGTCTTATAGAGTCTATGACTTGATAGGTCAAAATTGGTGGTGTTAAGGTTATGGCTGATCGGTGTAGAGCATACAGAGAAGCATAGTGGAATTTCACTAGCTGCAATGACCATTAGCCAAAAATGATGTACGCCACTTAGCTAATGTCACTAGATCATGTATAAAAATAGGACTGTAAAGGCAAAACACTGATGGATGAGTACACTACAGTGTCACAATACTACACCAAACACGCCTGCTCTTCTGCTTCTTTAATTAAGATGATTACAAGGGAACTCTTTTGACCTGAACTGAGTCAAAGGTAAAGTATAGTGTGGAGGCGTTCACACTGTCAGGTCACAGCTCTGTGTGTAAGACTCTATTCATCTACTCTGTGCTTTGAAGCTGACTCACTTTACCCAGTTGAAAAGGCCTGATGTGCAAAGGGAACGTGATCAGAGACCCGACGCGTTAAATGTTATTATCATAGGACCCCGTCGAGGGTTTCAGAATTTCTCACTATTCGAGTCGCACTCTCTTCCTGTCTCCACATCAGCTGCCCTCCTACCCAGCACACACACTATTCCTCTTCTTCCGCAGGCAGTGCTGGGGGTGTTGCGGCACTGTTCGGCGCACCGGGAGTGTGAATTTGTAATGTGTTTGTTCAGGAGAGCTTTGGTCCTGTTAGAAAAATCTATAAATCCACAAAAGCCTCCGGACCGGATCGAGCTGCCCTGAACCTGTGGCCCAAACAGCGAGTGAAACCGGAGTCACAGCAAACACACCTCGCTTTTATCCCACCAACGCTCGGAAGTCCAGCAGGAATGTCCCGGACTCCTACAGTGATAAAATAATCTCCACATCCTGCAGAGAACACACAGAGAGCAGGTCCATGTGTGTGTGTGTGTGTGTGTGTGTAAAACTGACAGTGAGTTAACACTGCTCTTCAGTTCTCACTCACAACACCCACAAATGGCACCAGAAGCTGACGTCTCTTTCAGGATGTGTGACTTTTTCTTACCACAATCAAACCAAAGTACCTACAGACAAAAACTCAGCCCTCGACCTTGGTTCAGGTTGGAGATTCGATACCAGATGTGGTGTGTGGTTGTTTGTTATGGCTCCCAGCATTTGTGTGTAAGCAGAAAAGCTGACCATTAACTTTTACAACCTGCTCAAAAATGTCTGATAAACCTTTATAACTGCTGTTATATTAAGCGGAGGAACAGCTAGCTTAGCATTCAGGACACGTAGCAATCTTTGTGCATATGTAGCATAACTTAAATGGATTAGCCTTGTTCCATTACTTTACAGTTTCATAACACTTTAATAGTGATAAAAGAAAAACATCCTGTACATATGTGACACTTCTAGCACTTGTAGTTAATAGAGTTGTCCCTCATCCTGTAACCTTTTCTGGACAACCTCACCAATGTCGGATTCATTTCTCTGCCTTACACTAAAGTTATTCTTTTAATTGTGATAAACGTATCTTGTCTTTTTTCAGAAACTTTCACAAAGTGAAATCACTTGTATCTAAGTACTAAATTCGGTATTAAACGACTAGAAGGCTCTAAAATCAGCGATCTAGTAAAAGCAAAGTACTATAATAAACTTCTTAATCCATGCAGTGAAACACACATATGCACATTAGTAAATACACACTAGGGTGCAGTGAGCACACATGCCCAGGGTGGTGGGCGGCCCTAATCTGCAGCACCTGGGGAGCGGTAGGGGGTTTGGTGCCTTGCTCAAGGGCATTTCAGTCAAGTCTTGAAAGTTGCAGGGCTCAAACCTGGGGACCTGTGATCCATGTGAAACAAGACCCAGGTGCGAGTTATCATGAGAACATTTTTACAATGTTGTGCTTAAACCTTGTTGGTTGTTTTGGGTATCTTTTTTTGTTTTTGTGTCTCTTTATCTCATGGATTAAAGTCTGAGAGAATGAAAATGATGAGAGAAAATGATAGTCTTCTACTTTCCCAACCACTCAGATCAAATCATACTAATTTTGCTTACAGATAGTGACCAGATAAGCATTAAAATCACAAAATAAAGACAATAAAAGACAATATAAAGACAATAAAAACGTACATGGACCCTATTCCAACACTAGGATGTTAGAGCAAAATTATTGATTAGGTTGATCTCAGGTTTGATCTGTCTCGGAATGAGTGCCCTCAATCCTCTGACATGCACTGGATACAGGGAATCAAAGAAACACGAGTCAAAGAGAGTAAATCAGAAATTTTTCTTAGCAATAAAATTACACTAAAATGCCAGAAAAATTGGTACATATTATTAAAAAACTGGTACAGATTGGTGGTGACTCCATAGTGTTATGGGGTTTGTTTAGCTGGCAT
The DNA here is from genome assembly GCA_028565595.1 of Duopalatinus emarginatus. Taxonomy (NCBI): domain Eukaryota; kingdom Metazoa; phylum Chordata; class Actinopteri; order Siluriformes; family Pimelodidae; genus Duopalatinus; species Duopalatinus emarginatus. The sequence continues at coordinate 3,698,379 of JAOVVF010000018.1, read as the reverse complement.
TCCATAGCGCCACTGGTACATATACAATGACGTCTGATTGGTGAATGCTATGTGTGCCTCCTTTCTGAAGGATTACACCCAGTCCAGTGCTGCATCCATTCTGATGGATTTGGCCACTTCCAACAGAACAATTTCTGAGCTTTGGGTTTTGCCATTCCCACCTTCCAATCACCATATCTTAATGTTATCAAATACATCTGGTATTTCATGCAACGTGCTGTGGAATACAAAAATCCTACACCTCACAATACAACAGAATTGTGGAAGTATGGCGTTCATTGCCTAAAGAATGTTTCCACAAGCTTGTGAAGTCAATGCCCCATGGGGGACACACCAGTGTATGGGCATAAATAACATCCAAAACCAAGAACAGCCACCATATAAGATAGCATGTAATATGATGGGTCAACACCAACAGGTACATCTTGTCTTTTGTTAAAAAATAAGTGGCAGGTACAAAACAGATTCTGCAGACTTAAAGGTTTGTGTGCTACTAGACGAGAGCTGAGTACAAAGAGGGTGTTGTGTGCATTTGTAGTGCTGTGTGTATATTTGGGGTTATTAGGCCTTAGGATAGTTTTAATAGGGCCTGAGAAAAATCCCAACAATTAGTTATGGGTTAATGTATGACCTATTATATAAGATATATAAAATATAAAGGTTTTGCTAAAAAGGATAATTTTCTCTCAGTAGAAGACTTAAACCCATGAGATGAAGACAGCACAAAACATCTAATATGCTAGTGTGTGTGTGTAGTGGTTTCTAGTGGTTGAATAAATAGTGTGCATGAAAAATAACTGTAATTCAATTTATTTACATGACACTGGGGCTCATTTTTGCCTATGAAAAACAGCCAACAACCGATGATTGAGGTGCATCATAAAAAAAAAAAAACTTCCCCTAATTACTCACACCTTTGTCTCATTTTACATGAATTAGCACATGGATATAGTCAAGGTATTCACTTGCTTCTGTTGTTGTTGTGCACTTATTATGCTACATTTTCTTTTGCGTTCTTAGCGCTATGCTAGGATTCTTGTTTTGGTTAACTGTTTAGGCATAACATTACAACCACAAAACCACTAACAGCAAAGTGAATAACATAGATTATCTCATTACAGTGGCACTTGTCAAAGGGTGGGGTATACTAAGCAGCAAGTAAACAATCGGTTCTCAAATCTCATGTTTTGGAAGCAGGAATATGTAAGAATTTAAGCAATTTTGACAAAGACCAAATTGTGCTGGCCAAGGCTGGATCAGAGCATCTTCAAAACATTAGGTCTCGTCAGATGTGACCCAGTGTACAGTAGTTAGTACCTACCAAAAGTGGTCCAACGAAGGCCAACCAGTGAAGCAGCGACAGGTCATTGGTGCTCAAGGTTTACTCCTGTTTGGGGATGAATTCTAGCCCATCTTGTCCAATCCCACAGAAACTCTCACTGCCACAGATACTACAGAACACATTTGGTAGTCTTGTGGAGTCCATGGCTTGGTGGGTCAGAGCTGTAGGCAGCTGTTTAGCAGGTGGTTTTGATTTTATGGCTGATTGGTGTATGTTTAAGGTATTTTCAATAAATCTCTCTGCACCTGTATCCGCCTCCAACTCCAATTACATGACACAAATCTATAAAATTCAAATAGCTTTAAAAAAAAATAATTGTATAATTTACTGTTTGATGTAATATGAACTGTTTTATTGTAAATACAGCAGACAACCTTAAATAAATAATAAAGGTTAGCTTAATGGTAGATATAGTTTACTAGAGACATTTTGAAACATAGATTTAGCCAAAATCTTTGTAATTATAACTATAAATATGAAAAGGAATGACTATATTTAAAATGAAAATAACATGAAACAATAATTTGTATGTTAAAAGTAGCCAAGCACTGCTGTAATATTACCTGAAATACCCTGACACATGATCAATTTATTTAAACTTCTAGAAACAAAAAGAAACTGCCCATAAAACTAGCTAAATATATTACTTCTTTTTTTTTATAAGTACTATAATACCTAAAAAGACAGAAAGACAACACTGACACTGAGACTGGTGATTTAGGTGGGAATGGCAAAACCCCAAACTCAGAGATGAGTGTTCCTCTAACCATAATTTGGCGTCTCTAACCATAATTTGGTGTGTCTAGATGTGTGTGGTGGTGCATTGTTCATTGAACCCATTGGATTGAATGCAGGACATGAACTGGTGGAACTCCTCAGAAAGGAGGCACACATAGCGTTCACCTGTCAGAGACGTTTGTAGATGTACCAGGGGTCCCATGCTGTGCCAGTTAAACAAACCCCATACCATTATGGCGCCACAGCAGTTTTTTTCCATCATGTACACTTCAGTATATATAAAATATAGCAGAAAAAAAGCTGGATTATTTTCAAACAGTTCACATGAGGCTGTTTTAAACAGAGGCTTAGTACCCAGCTTACAAGCTATAACTCTAATGCCTGTAATTGATGTATTCGAGTCCAATGATTCAATTGCCCGAGTAAAAGAGACTCATGTTGCTGATTCCCAAATTTGAAACGCTTCACCTGTTTGTCAATGGGTTATGCTAATGGCTTATGCTAATGTGTTATGCTAAAGCTTGATCAGGCATGGCTCATGCTGTGGTTCCAGCCACCTAGCTGTGTTGCCAAACACACTCGTGCCCTCTGTTTGAATATCCGCCTCATTTCTGAACATGGAAAAAAAAATAACAGTAGAGAAACTAGCAGCGTAAAAATGCAAGCTAACCACAAAGCGAAATGGTTTTAGCTGGAGTTCAAGCCTATCCCCATGGTAAGAAGATGTTCCTTTAAGAATAACAGACCAACGTAGCGTGAGTAGGTTTTTTGTAGCTAGGATTTGCCAGTATCATATCAATAAGTGTCTTATTACCAAAAGACACAGTACGGCTGTGGCTAACATTTTACCACATATGGTAATATATCAGCATTAGCATTTCATCACTGGTGCATGTGTTCTTCCGAGAAAATACTTTCAACCCAGATCTTTTAAAATATTTATATATTTAATTTTTTCTGGCTTCCCATGAAAGTTTTTATGACGTCTTTTTCTGCGGTTGTTAAACGGGGCCGTGTGAGTGAGAGCCAGCCGAGGTCTGTTCTGCCCTCAGGACTGTGTGATTTTACTCCCCCCCCCCCATTCCTCTTTTTATTTCATCTCCGCTCGTTTCTCTCCATGTGTCTAAGCTGCCATTAATGCTGCGAGAGAGGCAGGTGTGGGGAAGCGAGAGGGATCGAAAAAGAGAGAAATGCCAGGCCTGTGTGAGCCAAATATGACCCATCAACACCTTGAACATCTGGAGCTGCAGGAAACTAGAACTGGCATAGGAACAAGATGGAGTCATGTCTCTAGCATGGAGCTGCAGGTCAGAGATCAGTGTGGTGTAAAAGTCGGCTAGTATTGTGAAGCTCACAAAACGGCAAATTGCCAGTAAAAGCCGTCCATTTCACCTCGGTGTCAGTCACTGTAATTTTAATTACTAGCAATTAGCGGTTAATACGCTGTGCAATGAACAAACACAGGAAAAATAATAGCCAAAGTGTTAGCTAATAATTAGCGTCAGCAGCAAGGCAACAATATGGTTTTTTTTAAATAAATATCTTTATTTTAATGTATTTTTTAATGTGGTGTGTCCGGTCAGATTTCATTAGTTTGTTTTTTTTAATAACAAATAAAAGAACCAAAAATTTTGTAATCGCAGATACTTATACATATAAAAACAACATGTCTAACAACCAAACAGCTCAGAACCATCAACCATGCACTCCACAAGACCGCTGTAAGTGCACCAAAACATTACATTTTGTGGATCTTATGTGGGATTGAACCAGACAGGCTAGCTTTCATTCGCTTTTTAGCATTAGCAAATACATGACATTTTGTTAACTATCATCCATCATCACTTCGCGATGGTTGGCTGCATGGATGAGTCAGCCGTTCACCGTACTTACGTGCTCTATGGGAATAGATAAACTGACTTGAGCATCCTAATGTCTTGTCAGCGGACACACACTCACTTGCTGTGAGGCGACATCGCTAACCATTACCACAGTGCTAACCACCATGCCGCCCTATGCTGCAGTTATTTTGTATTAAAGATGACGTGGAATGTTCTCTGGACTGCTCAATGGGGTAAACGTACCAGGTAAAAGAGTTGAGTGAATGCTGTGGGAAACAAATAAGACTGTTTTTTAATAAACTAAATTTAATGACGTGGTAAAGCATGGAGATGATAAATAGGTTTAGACATTAATGCCAAAATAATTAAAATAACACTTCTGAAATATTGTAATGAATATACAGTACTGTGTAAAAGTCTTGGGCACATGTGAAGAAATGTTGTGAAGAGGTTTTTACTATTTGAAAGAAAAACCCCACAATGAGCAGTAAACAGTAAT
>JAOVVF010000018.1:3667334-3678808 GCA_028565595.1 Duopalatinus emarginatus | reverse complement strand
AGAGAGAGAGAGAGAGAGAGAGAGAGAGAGAGAGAGAGAGAGAGAGAGAGACTCTTACTTCCCTGGCAACTACCTGGCACCTATTTTACACATTACACATTTATTTGCACATTTTACACTGTAAATATTACTCTTTTTTAAATACTGTATAATTTTACTCATTGAATGTATATGTTTATTTGTATTTATATTACATTTTTATAATTATATTTTTACTTTTCACTTTTATTTTATTGTATTTTTTTTTATAGTTACTCTTGTGGACATACAGTCAGAAGCCTTTCACTGCAGGTTGTACCATGTACGACTGAGTATGTGACAAATATATATATATATATATATATTAAGAGAGAAAGAGAGAAATATAGAATTCATCATGTCAGATTAATAAAAAGATCAGATCGAAAGATCAGATATTTTATTTGCTAAATAACAATAAATTATACTGATTTATTATTATAAGGAATAAGTTCCTCATTCAAGTCTCTGCAGAAATCATATCTATAGAAACAAGGCTATATTCAAACATTATATAAAAAAAATAACCATTACCTTCTGACTAATTAGATTCAAGATGCCAAGTTTTTCAAGCCATATTTAACTTCTTAAGTTTATTCTTTAGTTTTATTAGTCATAAATCTTATAGTCTATTATTGAGTAGCAGGGAAACAAACAAAGGCTTTGAGAGTAATAAATACAAATGAATGTTACTTTATGCCAGTTCTGTTACTCACAGCATTCTTTGTAAATAAATAAATATATAAGTAAATAAATAAATAAATAAAGGTGTTGCGATAATGTTTACAGCAAAAAAAAAATTATATATTTTTTTATTTTGTTCTATTTGTCCATATGTTTACTCAGAAACAAATATATAGACAGACAGACAGACAGACAGACAGATAGATAGATAGATAGATAGATAGATAGATAGATAGATAGATAGATAGATAGATAGACAGGTAAATAGACATATCTATATGTTTTACGATATTACATGTAAAAAAGTGAGAAATGTAAGAGATATACATATATATTTCTTCTATTCATCTCTTAGTTCAAAACTTTACTCATAAATAAATAAACAAATAAATAAATTGATAGACAGACGGACAGACAAACAGACAGATATTTCAATGTCAACTTAGGCAATGATTTTATGCTCAGACATCTGCTATATTTTTTTTCTAAACTCTTGTCTAAAAGTCATGTTAAACATTAATACGACTTTCATACGTCTTCAGCAAAATCCATCCACACCTGTGGCTCCCAACCTACAAACCTTTCATATAAACAGGTTCATTAAATTCCCTCTTACTCCACATCATGATTCCAAATGTATACCTTTAAATGTCCGTGTTGTTTTGTATCAGCTTAAACCAGCAGTGAAAATGTTTCAGTCTCAGCTATCACACTCAGCTTACATTACTCCAACAACAAATACTCCAGTCAACACTAAACCCAAGTCTGATATTATTCACATATATAGTCTAAATAAAATACACCCGATTAATGTAGCGCCGGCTGTCAGAGAAGGTCTACTCTAAACAATATTTCACTCTCAATCTCCAAGCAAATCTTCAGAGATGAAAACTGAGATTCTGCATATCGGGTTTGAGTAGAGCTGAAAGGCAGAACGGCTGAGCAAAAGGAGCTTTTTGTTTATTTGAGCTATTAAATGTTTACTGCCATCACATGTGTTGAGAGAGTCGGAGAGATGGAGAAAGACACGGAAAACTTTTGGGTTTTACTCTGCAGGGTGTCGAGGGTTTTAAAAGCCTTTGTTCTGTTTCTCTGTTGACGTATGAACTAATGGTGAGCTTTTAGCTTGGGTTGTGATTTATTATTTTCAGAGAGGGAATAAATAAATAGACGTATTTAAATAAATTCAGACGAGTAGAAGAGGAGATTTGGCTCTAATTGTGAAGTGTACTTTACATGCTTTTTTATACATTGTAAGTGTTGTTATACCCGTTAAAGATAAACTGTCATATTGATGATCCGATGATCTGATGACAATAAGAGAAAGACCAGACCAAACAAGAGCCATTATCGCTCTCCATCTTCCTTTAATTAAAAATCACACCTCCTAATGTGCACTTGGTTATTACCCTACTACTAAAGTATATAAGGCTCTCTCTCTTTCACTAACACAAACACACACACACACACACACACACACACACACAGTGTAGCGGGTTTCATCTGATACTATCAAAACACCACAAAAGCCACTGTAACAGTCTGATAATCACAGCAGTGCCAAAGGGATGAAACATGGGAAAATACAAACAATGACACACACGCACCCTTACACACGCACACACACACATACACACACACACACACTGTGCCTGCAGGCGAGGCCCATACCCTTGTGTTGATCCACATAATCATATGCAGAAGCTCTTTTAAGAGGGAAAAGTCCGATCCCCGCTTTCCCAGGGCCCCCCGGCTTACAGGAAGTGCTCTGACCTACAGCTGCCAATCAGAGGAGGAGAGGTCAGGTGGAGAGATGTGTTAGTCCACATCACACACACAGGTGGAAACGTCAGGTCATTAAATGAAAAGGGGGGAAACGCAAAAGAAAAACAGAAAGACGAGATGCAGCTTCTGGTAATTATCGCTGTGTATAAAGATGACTTTTTATTTATTATACTCGTTATTACATGCAATAGCTTTTACTTTAAAATAATAATTTTAATAATATATAATAGTTTTATATTACAGTAACAGAAATGATACTAGGGTCACCTAATACCTACAGTACATACTGCATGTGGGATCTACAAGTGTAATACTCTCAAGTGGTGTGGAAATGATCTGGTGCCACAATATACAATAATAATTCTATACACTTTACACTTTACAAAAACTGGTCCAGACGAGCCTGTGCAAAATACTAAAGCTGATGGTGGCACCATAATGGTATGAGGTTTGTTGAGCTACCATTCCATGGGACCCCTGGTACATCTACAAACGTCTCTGACAAGTGAACACTTGGGTTACACTCGTTCATGTCCTTCATTCATTCTGATAGAGAGACACCAAATTTGTGGGGTTTTGCTATTGCCTCGTAAGACACCAGAACCCAAAGTTATTAAACACAGCTGGGATGCCATGCAACGTGCTGTGGAACACAGAAATGCTACACCTCAGAATACAACAGAATTGTGGAGCGTTCAGCAGGAAGTCTGGTCCTCAGAACCTAGAGGATCTACAAAGTATTAGACTGGTGTACCAGTTTTTCTGATAATTTAGTGTATAATATATTGTAATAAATACTAAAAAGGAACATAGTTCCGTAGTAACGTTAGTAACCTTTTCAGTGTGATGTGACCCAACGCTAAGTGAAGTTACTGTTAGTAAAACATTTCATGGAAAGGTTGCGTAAAAATAAAGTTTGAAATGTAAATGCTGCTGAAAAAAAATTCTCATTTAAAACAAATTAGACCTGGAGACTGCTGGGACTTCCAGCATGGAAGAAGGATGGTGTGAAGACTGCTCAAATATATACTGCTAGATAGATATATAAATAAATAATAACTAACAGAAAGATCAGATACAATTTGTTCAACAGCCACACATAATAATAATTGTATTGATTTATAATTAGATTTGGCTTATGTAGACCATGAGACTGTTAGGACTTCCAGCTTCCAGAGGCAGGATCAGCTGAGCACAACCAGTCCAAATACTTTGATTCCCACCCATCCCCAATCACCCGAGTTTTAGTTGTGTTTTCCCTACCCGTTTTATGTTCAGCTGATCGTGCTGATTGTGTTCACCTGTGTTTAGTAATAGATTATTTAAGCCCTGATTTATGTATTTCAGTTTGTGAAGTACGTAGTATTCTAAAGTCATGGTGAAGGTAAAGGAGGCTTCCAAAAATATTAAACACTCAAATGGAAAAAGCTAAGCCAACAGTAAAGACAATAAACATCCCTGGCAATAAAACATCGTCTGATCGTCTTCCGACACATAGATTGTAGTTTTACTTAAAAAAATGATACAAAAGGTAGTAGGAGTTGCAGGGTGAGCTGAAAGCAGCAGGAACAGTTCTCCACTTTACACAAAACCCCTCTGTGTAAAAAAAAAAAAAAAAGCACGCATACACGTATACAGACATTTAGATAAATCCGTAGACTTTCAAAACAATCTAGCCTTGCCGGATGAACCAAAAATAAATCTCTTTGGACAAGAATTCGGCTTGTCGTGTCTGATCCCAAGCCCACCATCCTCGCAGTGATGTGGGAGCACAACCGTGGGAGCATCATGTTATAAAGTTAATAAAAAAAAAAAACAGATGTTCTTGTACTCTCAGGACTTTCCTGCAGATCTCTGACTGTTACGAACTGCTGACACTGGAGACTCCTTCCAAAAATGGTAAATCAACATCACCATAGAACATTTCACCAATCCGACTGTATAGGACCAGGTGTGAGTACCTGAGAAGTACCAGAAAGACTGGTACAGACTGTAAATATTAGTACAGACTCATGGTGGCTGCATAGTGGTATGGGGTTTCTATAAGATAGTGTGAGGGTTGTGTTAGTGTTGTGTGGGTTGTCTGTGTGTTAGAGGTCATTGCTTTTTTCTGAATGGTCAGTTGCCACTCTCGGCCTCTCTTCTCCAGCTCTTGTGGACTCTTATCATTCTGTTTGAAAGTCAGTTTTAATCTCTCTCTCTCTCTCTCTCTCTCTTTCTCTTTCTCTCAGCTTGCAAAATTAAAATATCCGCTCTTTCAATGGAATGGCTCAGGTCCAGAGTCCAAACCCACACGGCTAAGCAAATAAAAGAGCCCGCTGCATATATCTTGGCAAAGTCTCATCATCAGATATACAGTTTCAGAAAGCCAACATGGAAATATGTGCAACCCGAGACAATATCAACAAACTCGTCGTCCTCGCGCTCGGACTGAGATTAGAAAGAAGGGTTTTGCAGTTTAATGTGTGGAGTAATGCAAGCAAACAGTGCTGTGTGGAGAAATGCTCCGTTTGAGACGAGGCCTCTGAAATCTGCCAGCTACAGCTGCTACTGGCCTGATACACTCTTTTCCTAAGCACACCAAAACAAAACACTCTGGGTGAGAGAATGGGCTGGTTTTATTGTACAGACATACCAAAAATCTGAATATATGTGTTAATTCTACATATAATATTGACTGCTTTTATTTATACAGATAAGGAATAAATTAAAGGAAAACCCAGTGTTGGGGTATTTATTGTGCTGTCATAGTTTCACTCCACTTGTCCTGACTGATCATCCTTTAATGAAACATTTTTATCCTGATACGGCCTTCACACTCATCAGATCTATAGAACACCTATGAGAGATTCAGGAGCTGTGTGTTGGACAGCAAGTCCACCACTATCATCAGAACACCAACTGATCAACTGACAGAGGAACAGTTCTCAGTCCAGGATTGAACCTATGTCGAGACACACTGTAGCCGTTCTGGTGGACAGCCCAACCTGAAAACTTTACTAACACACTTTACATTGATTTTACCTTTAATTTGTCTGATGTTACAAACGTAAGGGAAGTTGTAATGTAATACTAAATAAAGAATCAATGCATAGAAATAGTTTGATGTTCAGTGCTTGACACATACACCGATCAGATATAACATTAAAACCATCTGCTACCTGAAGGCATTGACTCCACAAGACCTCTGAAGGTTTGCTGTGGCACCAGGACATTAGCAACAGATTTCTCTGTGTATCTTCTGTTTGATCAAACCAGACGGGCTAGCATTTACCCAGTGGTACGTCACTAGGCACATTACTGGTTGTTGTTTTTTTGTTTGTTTTTTGTTCATGAAACGTGAATTTTACACACTGGGCATTTGAGGAAAACAAGAACGTCAAAAAATGTACATTTACGGCATTTGGCAGACGCTCTTATCCAGAGCGACTTACAAGGTTACTGGCAAATATTACATTAGTAATGTTCAGGTGTGAATAAAAACATAACATTTGATAAATACAGATCATGTGTGATTATATAATCTACACACACACAAAAAAAAAATTTGGTACAGATGGGTGGTGGGTTTGTTTAGGTGGCATGATTGGACCCCTGATACATCTACAAACGTCTCTGACAAGTCATTACTATGTGTGCCTCCATTCTGATGAGTTACACCCGTTCATGTCCTGTATTTATTCTGATGGGTTTGGCCCCTTCCAACAGGACAATGCACACACGTCTAGAGATGCCATATTAAGGTTAAAGGACCACTTATCTGAGTTGAGGTTTTGCCACTCCCACCAGACCTCAGTCTTATCGAACACATCTGGTATGTGATACAACATGCTGTGGAACACGGAAATTCTACATCTCAAAACACAACAGATTAGTGGACCGTTCTGCAGGAAGTGTGGTGTTAATTCTCTACAGATTAATTCTGCAAGCTGGTGGTGTCAATGGGCCTGTGGGATACTGACAAAGTATTAGACTGGTGTACCAGTTTTTATAGTTCATTTTTTGTCTAAAATAAAATAGATCACCTGGTTTAACACAATGTACTACACTACTCAATGATCTTTAGTTGATCTAATTGATTTAATTGATCTGTATTACTCATTATAGTGTAATACCTCATTCTTATACTGTATTCTTATGCTGCTGCATGCAAGACTGAAGATAATTCCACAGCCTCTACTGACATCTACTGTTACTACATCTTCATAACACATGGTCATATTCATGTTCATTTGGTCCGTTTTCTACATTACATTTACAATTATTATGATGTAATTATTATAATTATAGGTGTATTATTTGATGGGTCACTTCACAGGCTCAACTGTATTTTATTATATTAGTATAATAAACAGAGAAATAAACTAAATTAAAATGTAGAAAAGTAAACAAAAAATTTAATGTGTACACGAAAAGAACTTAAAAAAATACTTGTTTCTTTGTGGTTTGATTTTGATTACTGTTTTAATTGTTTTAATAGATAGATAGATAGATAGATAGATAGATAGATAGATAGATAGATAGATAGACTGACAGATGGATGGATGGGTGAGTAAATTAATAGATAGATAGATAGATAGATAGATAGATAGATAGATAGATAGATAGATAGATAGATAGATAGATAGATAGGATATATCTTGATTTTTTGCTGAGGGGGTGTTACATCAGCAACATCATGAGTGTATATTGCACAAACACAGAGGGAAAAAGATAAATAAATAGATAAATAAAACTTTAATAAGTCAGGGATGTTCAGAAGCTCTGCATGGATGTACTGGGGCTCTGCAGTCTCTAAACAACTTACCAAGTTATTAAATACTTAATAATTACTTTTGGAGCCATAAAATGAAAGGTTATTACAGTAATTTAATAACTCAACACAGTAGCAAGTTAATCTGTAGTAATTCGTCATTTTTTATTTATTTCAAAGAGAACATTTAGTCAGTATAGTATTTAATAGGCAGTAAGTGCTTTACATTACTTAATTAAATATTAATTAAAGATCCTTATTATTATAAATCATTACAGCTACTGTCTATTGTGTAAATATTTCAATTGATAATTAATAACCATTGGTATCTTTTAGTTTGAATTATTTTCCTGTATGCAGAGGTAGAGGTAAGTATTGTTACATTATAAATTATCAGCTATGTTTAAAAAAAAATATATATAAAATCTTAAAAAAGACTACACAGATAATCATAATAGAACTGCAAATTTGACAGCACATACAAATATGTCAAAAACATAAATGGTCTTAAATATATAAACAAAATGTAAAATGGCCATTTGCAAACCAATTTCCTAGACCTTGTTAAAACAATAGATTTTTTTAGAAACAGCGTAAATAAAGTATTTACAGTTATGGAATCTCAAGTAACATTTCTGTATTACATCTAAATGTATTCTTGACTTAAGGTGTTTTGTAAGATTATTATTTTTATAACATTGCCATGATATGAGGCCGCTGGTGCTCTCCTCACAGCATTGTCCTTCATTTGATCTACTGCTGTCTACAACACATGGGAATCTGTGGCTCTACCACTTAACCTACCACTGTTAAGAACGGTATCTTTGCTGTTGTAGTTTATATTAATCGACTGTGTTTGATTGGTCAGATGAAGCCATGTAAGATGTTTTTTTCATTAGTAAATTAGTTATCTAGGATGCACTTAAATAAATCACCCCAAATAATTACAGTACATTTAAATAAGAGAACCATAGTAATGGAATAAAACTGCATTTTTGATCTTACAGGGGTACTCGAGTAAGAAAATAAAAAAGTTACTTAAGTAAAAGTAGACTGAATGTAGAGTGTGACTGCCCTACACTGCTACTACTAATGCACAAAGGTACAGGGGTGCATTTCCTAAAACTTTTATAATGCTAAGTACTTTGTACCTTTGTACTTCAGATCAAACCTAAATTCACAAGTGTTTCCTAAATCCCTTCGTAACTTACATAGTACTTAAACTCGTTCATAAATTACGAGTACTCCTACCCATACCTAACTCACTAAGTACTTCTTAACCCAAACTTCATGTGCAATTGTATGTTAAAACAGACAGAAGTTAAAACCTCAGCTATGCGCTGACTCAAGACACAGCACCAGCACATTATATACAGTACTGTGTAAAATGTTGGAAAGTAAAGATGACTTCAATAATAATTTCATTACTTCTTTATTACCTGAAAGCAAAAGACTACAATGTGCAGTAAACAGTAACAAACTAAAAAATAGTTATATTTTTTCCTAAATATTAGTCCAAGGTGCAGTTTGTAGAGTAATATAAGGAAATTAGATGGTTAGTTTTACTGAGTGTCTTGGAGAATCTGCCACAGAGTTTATTTATTTATTTATTTATTTATTTATTTTTGTATGTACGTACGTACGTACGTATTTATTTATTTATTATTATTATTATTATTATTATTATTATTATTATTATTATTATTATTATTATTGGTAAATTAAATGTAAAATGACACGTCAAATTAATTACCCTCGAGTGTACAATAGTTTAATATGACCCTATTCCACCCACTGTAAACTTTCCCTGTGCTCCTTCTATTTGTGCTATTCTTTTTTCTATTGCTTAAACATTATAAAAAATAAATATATTCAACCCAGTTCACAAACTTGGAGCTGCTATTCAGTTAGATTTGATTGGTTTTATCTTCTGACTCGGGCTTTAAGAGGATATAGGGAAGTAATTTACTGTACAGGAGAACTCTTAGATTTATAGCTGTATAAAATGTTTTTGACATTAACTTTGTAATACTTTTGTAAGCACAGCAGTAAGTTTGCTTTAATGGTAATTCATTGTATTTGTAGGATTATTACACTTTAATACACAATACTTTTAGCATAACTGTATTTCCAGTCCACAGCTCCCTTCTCTCCTCTGTTTCTGTATTTCAGACTTTCACATGATTCAATTCATATGGAAAGTTACACGAAGGAGGTTAAGATAAAGGATGGGGTTGGTACTGTCTGATTATTATATTAGTATTTTTTCTGGATGAAGTAAAGTGAAATTGAATTGCAGTGCTCTTGCTTTTGATTGTTTGCATGTCCACAGAAGTGTTAATGAGACTTTCAACTGTCCTGTTCATCCTGTTTCCTCCTTTCTATTTCTTCCCATTCTCTATTTCTGTCTCTCCCGTTTCCCTCTCTCATTCTGACGCCCTCTTCCTTTCTCCTTCACCGTCTACCTATTTTTTCCTATTTCAGTCTTGCTTGCATTTCTTGACACTTCCTATTCCTACCCCATCCTCTCGCTTTCTTGCTTTGCGTAGCTAAAGTTAGATAAAAATGCTCCCCTGCCCTGTGTGTCCTCTCTACCCTCTCCTGATATTTATTTATTTATTTAGGCATGGAGGCCATCTCTTCATAATGTAATTTCACAGTTCATTAGGGCCAGGCCTCGCCCAGTCCGCTGCTAGACTGAGTAATGCCACCACACCGATTAGTTATTGCTCTTCACACTGCTGGCAGCTCAACAGCAGCAACACTCCTACACCCACTCCAGATGGAGCTTAAAGGCATGGGCTACATTTTTATGTATTCATTTATCACATAAAGCAAAACATTTCTCATATAGATATAATATACTTTTTTTTAATATAGATACATAGACAGGCAGACAGACAAATAAATAACAAATAAATGGATGGACAAACAAATAGATACCCTGACCAGCCATAACATTAACACCATCTGGCAAAACTCTAATCTGATATATCGAGGCATGGACTCCACAAGACCTCTGAAGCTGGTCTGTGGGATCTGGCATCAAGACGTTAGCAACAGATCCTTCATCTGGGATCGGACCAGATGGGTTAGACTTCACACTCCAAGCACATCAGTGAGTCTTGGGCACCCATGACAGTGTTGTTGGTTCATCAGTTGGATGACTTCCTTGGATCACTTTTGGTAGTTACTAACCATTGTATACTGGGGGCAGCTGTGGGCATGTGGTCCAGGAACCAGGCTTTTGGCCAGAAGGTCGTTGGTTTAATCCCTGAACATGACTGAAGTGACTTTGAGCAAGGCACATACTCTCCAACTGCTCCCAGGGCACCATGAATAGGATTGCCAGCCACTTGGGGCAAGAGTGCACACTGCCCTCTAGTGTGTATTTCACTGCACAGATGGGTTAAATGAGGAGGTTAAATTACTCTCCGTGTGTAAGCAGCAATGAGTGGTCAATGAGTGGCTCCAAAAATGGAGAAAAACACAATATATACAAAGTACACAAGAGATTAATTAAAATGAGTACTTTGAAAAATGTTAATATTCCTTTGTATATACAGAGAGTCCAGTGTGTGTGTGTGTGTGTGTGTGTGTGTGTGTTGAAATTCATGTATGACTGGTGTGTGGAGTCCAGCACAGCATAACCTTTTAAAATATATATGAATATTGGTAATTAGCTGTAAAATCTAATCTGCTGTGTTATTAATGGTGTTATTATTTGGTCCTGGGTTTTAATTAGATTTATAAACAGAGTAATAAACACCAGAGAAGTAGTTTATGATATGCACTGTAATTATAATATAATATAAAATATACTTCCTGTCTGAGTCCCATTCCTTCAGTAGATCCACCACCAGCATATACATGTATACATGTATGAATAAGAGGTGGAATCATGAATCATGAATCTTGTATGAGTAACAATTCAGCCCTGGTGCAGTCATAAATAATTATAATCCTGTGGTCACACTAGCAAGTGTCAAAGCATCATGGAATTATTTATCTGCTATGTGTGTGTGTATGTATGTATGTATGAATGTGTGTGTATGCATGAATGTATGTATGTGTGTATGTATGTGTGTGTGTGTGTGTATATGTGTGTGTATGTATGTATATATGTGTGCATGTGTGTATGTGTGTATGTATGTATGTGTGTATGTATGTATGTATGTATGTGTGTATGTATGTATGTATGTATGTATGTATGTGTGTATGTATGTGTGTATGT
>JAOVVF010000018.1:3647695-3657827 GCA_028565595.1 Duopalatinus emarginatus | reverse complement strand
TTTACTGGAGTCATATTTTACCTTGGGTATCTGTACTTTTACTACACTACATGATTTGGGTACTTCGTCCACCACTGGTTGTTCACTACGATAATAAATCCGCTTTACTGAGCTTGATCACGCCTTGCCTCGGTCTTGCTATGTTTGTGAATTAGCAAAGCCATGGGAGTCCATGAACATGATGTCACGTTCACCAAGTTGCTTTATCTTTCTTAAAAGTCCACAAACAATAAGTGACCTACTAGTTAGTGCTTAGGGCAGCTGACTGCACTGGGGTAGTGTGAAGGCTAGTACACTTCACTGTGTGCTGTGTGTATTTCACACATTTACCGTTGGGTTAAAGGCAGAGATCTAATTTCCCTCACCTGATCAAAAGAGTAATAATTAGTTAGCAGATTTATTTTTGCTTTCTATTTTTTTTTTATTACTGTAGATGTGGCCCCCTGAAAAAACACTGGCCCTACCTCGGCACCTCTAGTCATTCTGGTCTAGAACCGCCCCTGTGTATATATGTGTGTGTGTATAAGTGTGTCTATGTATATATGTATGTGAGTGTGTGTGTGTGTGTATATATATATATATACATATATATATATATATATATATATACCTCTTAGTATGTGTGTATAAGTGTGTCTATGTATATATGTGTGTGTGTGTGTGTGTGTGTGTGTGTGTGTGTGTGTGTATACCCCTGAGTAGCCAGCGCGCGCTGTGCGGCAGTTCCGCTGGTCCACTTCATTATGAGGTACTGCGCGGGCAGAGCGCACAGGAGCAGCGCGAGCTGCAGCATTACGGGCCCCGTCACCTGCGGCATCACGTGACCTGTCGTCTTTTAACGCAAACAAAAAAAAAAAGGTGACGAACGTATTAAACGAGCTACAAACTGATCTGCCTTTAACACTAACTATAAAAACCAACCGGAACAGGAAGTCTGCATTGGTTTAAATACACACAAGTCTTTACCACTCACCTGCAGCGGCGGCGCGAGCGCTCGGACTGCCGGTAAAGTTTATAACAAGAGCTAGAGCACGCGCGATTCCGTTCTGGTGAAGTTGCACTAACGCTCGGGCGGCTCGGGGACTCTGGAGCGCGCGCGTTCACTAAAACAAATAGCACGTTACTATTTGCATAACGAGAAAGTTTCGGTTCTGCCACCTGCGCCCGGGGCACGCGCGGCCAATAGCGGAGGCCCACGCTCGGAGACGGAAGGTGTACGCGTGCGACTCGCGCTCCGCCACGTCAGGGCGCGCGGACGCGTTTATGTGCTTTTGTGATGGCGGAAGCGTCCCGGTAGAGGGCGCTGAGAAGATAAGAGACGACCATAGCACCGGGCGTGTGACTGAAATGTTCTCACACTACCAGCTGTAGGCTTGTGGTTAAGGAACCAGGAGGTCCCAGGTTCTGGTTCTAGGTTCAGATCACTGGTTCTGATCCCAGGTCTGGTTCCAGGTTCTGGTCCCTGGTTCATGGTTTTGGTCCCAGCTTCTGGTACAACAAACTGGTCCCAGGTTCCGGTCCTAGGTTCTGCTCCCTGGTTCTGGTCTCAGGTTATAATGTAGTATAATGTGGTCCGACTCTCCCATCACAAACAAGAACTCAGACAGAAATAAACGCAACTCTGGGCAGAAATCAGCCGTTTCTCCAAAGACATACCTGTAATCTGTGTCTAGGGTGCTTTGGGAAGTCATTCTGTTTCCTGTGGAGTTCCACAAGGTCCTGTTTTAGGACCACTGCTCTACTCGGTGTGCTCGCTCTATAGCAAACACAGCACAGTACGACAACTATACATGTCTATTCCACCTCCAATTCCAAGGCAAAGCTCTCTCAGTAGACTAACACACAGTGTGTGTGTGTGTGTGTGTGTGTGTGTGTGTGTGTGTGTGTGAGAGAGAGAGAGAGAGAGAGATGTCTTTATGGCTGTCATAAAAATTTTGCAACAAGACCGAGATGCTGATACTTGCTGCTGAAGGTGTGAGGAAACAGAGTCATGAGAAATGAGGCTCTTTTGTCCTATTTATAAAATCTAAAGGAAGACACCTGGGTGGAGTTAAAACTCACTTACCCCTTAACTTATCTAAAAATCGTACTAAGGTTATATTCTATTATTGAATAGAATGCATTTTAAAGTAACACACACACAAACATGCAAAAAACCCCACACATCTAAACAGCGCTAGACAATTTGTGCTGATAAAAAGTGCTGAAAATCCTTCATTTTACATTAAAGTAGAAAAACTGTATATTAACTAGAAATCATTTCACTAATTATTTCAAAACCTTTCACTGGCTTCTGTTTGTGTTGTGTGTAGTCACCAAAAAAACTTGTACACCAGTCCCTCAAGGTGCATAGACTCCAAGAGCTTGCAGGAATATTCTGTAGGCAATGAACACCATACTTCCTCCAGAACAGGCCACAATTCTGTTGTATCCCAAGGTGTAGGATTCCACAGCCGCTGCATGGCACGTTGAGATCCGGTGACCTAGGTGCGAATAGCAAAACCTCAAACTCACACGAGTGTTCCTGTAACCATACTATGGCATCTCTAGACGTCTGTGGTGGTGCATTGTCCTGTTAGAAGAGGCCAAACACAGCAGAATGAATGCAGGACATGAACGAGTGTAACTCTTTAGAAAAGAGGCGCACACAGTGTTCACCTGTCAGAGACGTTTGTATATGTACCAGAGGTCCCATGAAATATCAGCATAAAAAACATGTACCGTTATAAGCCACCACCAGTGTGTACCAGTTTTTTTTTTTGTTTTTTTTTTAAAAGTCAAAAAAGTAAGTGTAGGTCAGCACACCTGATCCTTATGTGTGTGTGTGTGTGTGAGTGAGAGAGAGAGAATAAGAGACACTGTGGACAGTTTTTTAGCCTGTTATTATTTACTGCCTCCTAGAAAGTGCCTCTGGCAGCTGATTTTGCACCCCCTGAACAAACACTTATAAATCTGAAAACCGGGTCTGAAAAAAATCTGAAAGCTCGGGTCCGAGCATGGTGATTTCCATACTTGTAGCTCAAAAATGTACCAAATGACAGTGGTTAAAATCAAGTGAGGAGATTTTTTTCTCTGGAAAAACAAGTGAAGTGGAAGAAAGGATGGACATGTATACAAACACACTTCTCCCCAACAGTGACAGACGTTTTCGAGTTTGTCTTGTGTCAATATCTTAAAAGCAGCAGGAGAAGATACGCACTGAGCATGAGGTGGATCTAGTAAAATCGCAGAACAGTTTTAGTGGCTCTTGCAACATATTAAATGATTACTAAATAAAGTATGAATGAAATTCATATATAGGGGATTAATAGGGGATAAGGTCCTAGACACTCCTGCTTGGGGTCGGGTACTACTGCTCTGATCCACATATAATCAGGTCATCCGCTGGATCAGATCTGGTTAGAGAATTGGTCCATTATTAATATTTGTGATTTTGACATTGATTGTAGAGTGTAGAGATTCCTACACTAATGTGGACTTTTATCCTAAAATCCTTTAAATTGAACAGATCTGTCAAAATGGCAGCAAAATAGCATAAACATTACACCTGAAACACGTGACATTTTTGGTTTTTTGATTAAAAAAGAACAGGGATATAGAGCAGGCTATGGAAACATGAGTTTATTTCATTAAAATAGCAGTATGAACCAATGACAACACGACTCCCTACAAGTGCACTGTAATTCAATTTAATTTAATTTTTTTGCACTTAATCAGATTTCTTCATATAAAAGTATACAAATGTTTATAATACAAAGTACCCCCAGCTGGGGCATCCTAAAACCCCACCCCGGAGTGTCTGGGACAGAAAGGACTGAGTGCATGTGTGGCCCACTTCTCCTTTAGCTCACTTGTTCACACCCCAGTATCAGCATCGCATCACTTCCTGTGTGTCAGGGTGGGTGACTAAGGGAGGGCCTGACACGACAGTTTCAGAAACAGTGAATATTAAATGTGGACTTGTATGTGTTAACAAAGAGTACAAACACACACAGACACACACACACACACACACAAGCCCAGGTGCATGGGCTTTGGTTCACTGAACCAGGCTTGAAGCTATGATCTAAATCCTGCCACAGCAGGAGCCACACAGACCACAACAGCTGAAAGAACAAAAAATAAAACTTTAACCAACAGATTTGGAGTGAATAAAACGAACGACAGGGACAAACTCTACAGCCTCATGGAGACTTGACGTTCTAACACAGCTAGGCATGTGCTGATATTCACTGTCTATTCCTGTATCAGTGTCCAGTCTTTATTTATAGTCTGTAATAGTATATGTACCTGTACAAAATGATCTGACAGTAATTAATCCAACACACTATTGATGTGTGTATTTTATTAAAGCAGTGTGTTCAGGTGCAGGATGAAGAAAAAATAGCTTGAAAATTATATTTAACGGGGTGTTTAAAAATTAAAATAGGTAAATGTTTATATGAACAAAATTATTTAATTATTAAATAAAAATCCTGTAAATAATAAAAAAAACACTTTACAGTTTACTTTAAATAACTTTAGTCACCTAAGAAAAAACAAATATACAAATATACAAAAAATTAAATAAAATATTTTATTATTTAATTTAATAGTTTTAATGAATAATTTAATTTTTTAATTACTATTTTTAATGTTGTTGTTTTTTTTTATTTAACCAGTAAAATGGTAGACGAGCAGCACTGACAGCCTGATTATATATGGAAACATGATGGAGTGGTGTTACATAAAAAAATAATCAGAACATTCTAAGGTGTTTTATATCTCTTAATGGTTAACTATATTTGTTTAATTTAAACTCTTAACTCAGTTTTGAATGGAAAACTGCATACAAACATAATATAAAAATGTGGATATTTAGAAAAACTAAAAAGATGCCAGATTGGGATGAAGAGAGCTGTAGGCGGCTGTGGTTTAATGTTTGGGAACCAGTCTTGTGACAAAGAGATTACCAGTTTGATCCCCTGTACTAAAGAGGAACAATTGAAGCGCCATTAAACAAGGCATCTAACCCTCTACTGCTCCCCGGGTAAATCTTAAAGAAGGACAAACGCCTTCAATCATTTAAATTTGGACAAAATATTGAAATCTGTCTTTATTAAGTGTTTTAGTTAAAAGGCAGCATTTGCCTGAAGGAAACAGGAATTAACACTAAATAAAAGTGTAAAAGTGTATTCAACTGCTGTTGAATAAAAACAATAAAACCCTTTTGGACGTGGTGTTATTGTAAAATAGTAAACCCTGCATGTCATTGTGTGTTAGGCTTTGTTTTATCAGCACATGCCCATGTTTGTGTCTTTCACAATAGAAGATATCTGAGAAACAGGTCAAAGCACAGACACCGAAGGACCATCGCCGGATCCGCCTCCTCTGTGTTATCAGCCTGAAAGAGCAGATGTGACGAGAACCCCCGCAGTGCTCCTGGCTGACTGTGTGCTCATAGAATACATCCAACACTCGATCATAATGTGCAGGATTCACATCAGTGGAGCTCCTCTAAAGAACAAGATGAAGCCCAAAGTGCAGTGAAGAAATGGTGGAATGGCAAAGAAGAGATCTTAAGATTTGTGTGTGTGTGTTTCATATGAGTGTTTCAAGTGCCACAGCAGGAATTTGGGGTATAAGAGTGTGACTGAATTAATGCCACTACAAAGACATGTCTACAGAATGAATGAGCAAGAGGTCACCTCTGTAACAACAACACCACACACACACACACGCTGTTGAAACAAATTTCAGAATAGTCAGTCAGTCCGTCAGTAATTCTCTTATCCACTTAGTCCGTCAGGGTGGCGGTTTGAATTATTGGGTGCAAAGCAGGAATCTCCCCCACACACACCCCCCGGACTGGGCACCAATCTCTCACAGGGCACCACTCACACTCACACCTAGAGCAATTTAGCACATCCAATTCACATACCATGTGTGTTTTTTTATGGAATCAGAGGAAACCGGAGCATCTGGCAAAGACCAGAGCGAGACTCGAACCCACAACCCCAGATCATCGGAGCTGTACAGCACACACACACTACATGTGGTGCTGCGTTGACAGGAAATTTCAAAATAGTTCATTATTAAAATGCAAAATCATTATTCTGTGTTTTAATTTTAGTGGCATTGATCTATTGCTTATTTTTCTTCTATAAATTGTAGAAAACCACTAACTGTCTTTGACCAGTAGCTCCTGTTTTTGTTGCCATTTATTTGTCAGCAGGATTGCGGGAACAACTACAAGGCTGATCGTCATGAAACGTGGTGGAAGCCTGTGCTACAATTACAAGGGCAACAATAAACTGCTTCTGTTAGGCAGATGTGAACACTATTGTCTATATATTGTTACGTGCTTCTGTGTAATTCGTTCAAACTGCTCCAAGTACAGCTCTGTATTAGTGGTAGATATGCACACATTTCTGTCTGTTCAGAAATCATGCACGCCATTCCAGTGTGAAGTCTGATAGACCTGTGGTTTGTAATATATCCAGACGTACACACTGCCAAAACCTGGTACACACAAAACACTGTATCGGCTGCTGGTGGCTCCATAATGGTATGGGTTATGTTAAGCTGCCATTCCATGGAACCCCTGGTACATCTACAAACACTTCTGATAAATACTATGTGTGTCTTTTTAATAGGCTGCATACATGGACTAGGCATAAACCCATCATCATCATCATCACACCCATGTTGTAAGTGAACCCAGGGTTCACAGGGACATCTGACAGAACAGACAAAAACCTAAAGAATACACTGAAGTGCTAGACACTGTCAAAGACCTGGTAGAGACTGGTTGTGGCTCCACAATGGTATGGGTTTTGCTTAGCTGGCATTCTATTGGACCCCTGGTACATCTACAAACGTCTCTGACAGGTGAACACTATGTGTGTTTCCTTTCTGATGGGTTATACCTGTTCATGTTGTGTATTCATTTTGATGGGTTTGGTCTCTTCTCAACAGGACTATGCACCACTACAGACGTCTGGAGACACCAGATTATGGTAAGAGGAACACTCATCTAAGTTTGGAGTTTTGTTATTCACACCTAAGTGTCCCCAGATGTCAGTATTGTGGACCATTCTGCACTTTTGTTTTTGCTTTCATTTTTCATGAGCTGAACTCAAGACTTTTTCTCTGTTCACAAAAGGCCACTCTGAAACGTGCAGTTTTATCACAGCACAACACCACAGATGTCGCAAGTTTTAAGGGAGAGTGCAGTCAGCATGCTGACTGCAGGAATGTCCACCAGAGGGCCTCGTTGTGAATGTCAATGCACACCTGTGCAATAATCATGTCTAATCTAAACTGTGAGGTGATGGATTCTCTCAGCAAAGGAGAAGTGGTCACTAACACAGATATTTAGACAAATTTGTAAACAGTATTTGAGAGGAAATAGGCCTTGTACATAGGTGTACATAGAAAAAGTCTTAGATCTTTGAGTTCATCCCATAATGGGAACAAAAACAAGAAATCTTGCATTTATATTATGTTGCGAATCTCTGTGTCTGGCGATTCAATTTGATTCCGATTTTTGGTGGCACGATTCGATTCTAAATCGATTTTCTATTCGGGAAGGAAATATTCTACTGAAATGGTCTATAACTGCTGTTTAAATTATTTTGACAAGATGAAAAGATAAAATGACAATGTAAACAAATAAAACATTTATTTAAAACAATATGTTTAGGTTCTTTACTGTATCAAATGTTTTTGCATCATTTTATATTTATACCAAAAATAGGATTGTGTATACGTTGTGTAACTTAAATGACCAGTATTAGGTTCGCTTAGCTTTTTGCCTTTTTCTTAAATAAAAATAAACAACAAATAACTCAAAATATATTAATTAAATATACTAATAAGTAAAAATATACTTCAGTCAACCACAGTGCATTAACCTTTAACTGAAAATACCGACTTTAAAGTCATAGTGAATTACTGCATTTATATTGTGTATCATTTTGTCTGAATGGACTCCATGCTTGCGGCCTCCATTCAGACAAAGGGAGCTGCTAACTAGCGTGCTGTATGGTGGCCTAGACGGCCGTCTTCTACAGTAGCCGAGTGGACACGTAATGCAGTATGCTCGGGAGTACGAGCAGCAAAAAATAACTTAAACGCATTTTAAAATCGATTTTTGGGCATTTTGAATCGATTCAGAATCGCCAGGACTAGGAATCGCAATCATTTAAAGAATATATATATATCACCATGTCATAGCTTATGTGATATGAACCCAGTGTGTATGTGTAGCACTTACTGCTCATGTTCACTGTTAGTTGAAGTACTAATATTTATATTTACATGCCCTATGCATTTCCATCCTGTAGGGTTCAATCACACAACAGCTAGCAATGAGGAAGCACATGCTTTCCTTCTCAAATGCAATGTCCCATGGTGCCTGTTGGAAACATTGCCTGTCTTCTTCTGTATCCATGAAAGAGGGAGAGAAGGACGAGTAATGTTATTCATCCTAACAGTACATTTAACGTTTACTGCTGCGCCACAAAACGGGATCCCAAATTTTGAATGCTATTTTTTCAGGAATTTCACGGTCCTGACATATGCTCACACACACACACACACACAGTGAGATTGCCAGACTTTGCTCACCAGATCAATCTGCACAGTAGTTATGGATAAATCAACAATGCAGTAAAGCATTTCACTTACACACACACACACACACACACAATACTACACAATGTGGAGTACGAAGAAATATCAATGTATTTAAATGATCAAAAGGCACAAGGTATTGCTAATCATATAAAACATGCTAAAACCGGTCATAATTTCTTCTTTTGACTTAGAGAGACATTTAAAGACAATAAGAACAGTTGAAAAGGTCCATCATTGCATAACCACCAAATATACTATTCCCAAACTCTGCACACACACACACACACACACACACACACGCACTCACACACACTCACGCGCACACATACGCTCTGAAAACACTCTGTGTTTAAAAGTGATTTCTGAAGGATGCTTTGATTTGTTGCTATTAGCAACTACTACTTTGTAAAAACATGTTCATGTGCGTGTGTTATGCAGGAAAAAAAACAAAAACAGGAAGTTCGTCAGGAACATGACTCGCTGGATTTCGAACAGTGCACTCGGAACTGAAAAAAGTGATAAGTATAACTGCATGTGTGAAAAAGTGATCAGTTTAACTGCATGTGTAAGGTTTTTTTTTCTTTAAGGGTTGGTTGGGGAGGGGAGGGGGCTCAGGGGTCGGGGACTCTTAAGGCCAGAAGCCCTTCAGTACAGAGTCAAGATCAGATTCACATAAACTCAGTCAGATAGCAGCAGGAATGGTGTCACCCCAGTGCGCTGTGGGGTAGATAGAGGATGGCAAAAAGAACCACGGTCTTGGCACTGTTACCAGCCAATCAGGTTGGCTTTGGCCTTCTCTGTAAGTTTGCGAACTCTGCCTTTGCTCGATGTGCCGAAAGTGATAGAGGCGTCCTCGAACAGAAGCTGTCTCTGCTCTTCCTCAGAGTCTTCCTCATTGTAGAACGCTGTCCTCCGACCCTGGTTGCGTGTTTTCATAGGCCCCTTACTGTTCCCATCCCCTCCGGATTCTGCCCCTTCTGGTACCTCCTTCGGGGCAGGAGATGTGTTCTGTTCATTGCCACGACGACCGCTCCTTCTAACAGTTTTAGGACTGGGAGGGGCTTGCTGTACTGTCCTCACTATCCGTGGTCTTCCACGACGCTTCGGTTGCTGTGAAAGCCCCGCCCCTGAGTCCGATAGGCTAGTATCCTGTGTGGTGGACGAAGCCCCGGCCTCGTCACCTGTAGACTGGTCGGGCTCCTCCTCAATGGTGGAGTTCAAACGCATAGCCTCCAGCTCTTTTTTACTTTTCCTGCCTCGCTTTCCAGGAGGGCGGACCAATGGGGGTGGCTCAACGACCTCTGCTGTCCTTATCTGAGACTCCAGTCTGGGTCTGCCACGCCCTCTTTTCACGACACCCAATGACGTTTGACTGCTGTGGCCATTCAGGTGAATGTTGTTGGGAGGAAGAGGAGGATGATCCACTGGACCTGGCAGAAGAACACAGCGGATAAATCAAGGAGTAACAATGTTATAGATTATCACATCAAGTCATATCCTTTTTTATCATCAT
>JAOVVF010000018.1:3632510-3647554 GCA_028565595.1 Duopalatinus emarginatus | reverse complement strand
ATATATAGTGCATCATACATTTTTTCTTAGGTACACACAGACACCTATAGGCATGATACTCTGGTGTCCACAAACTTTTGGCCATATGGTGCATATGTGTATTCCCGTTGAGACTAACACTAATATCACTTGTAAGACAAATTAAGACTATAGAATCTTAGAGTACATGCTTTACCACACTAATTGAAACGGAAAAACACTAAAGTGCCAGAAAGACTGGTACAGACTAGTCTATCCTGGTGTTGGCTCCATAACGGTATGGGGTTGGTTTAGCCGACATTTCATGGGACCCCTGGTATCGTCTCTGACAGGTGAATGCTGTGTGTTCGTCCTTTCTGAGTAGTTATACAGGTTTGTGTCCTGCATTTATTCTGATGGGTTTGGCCTCTCTCAACACATCCAGAGACACTAAATTATTGTTAGAGCTACACTCATCTGACTTTGGAGTTTTGCCATTCTCACCCAAGTTAGAACATGCCTAATTAGTAGACTTGTGTATCAGTTTTTCTGAGACTTCAGTGTATATTTTGTATTATCCACCCTACAAAAAAAGATTATTCAGCCTGACTCAAATATTAAAGTGTGAAGACGAGCTAAAGATGAGCTTTTGGCCCCCGGGTCCGCTTTAACAATTTTTAGATTTTTAGGCACATTAGTTACATGTGTACATGCTAAGAATGTATTGTTGAACATGTTAATTCATGTTAATGAACATTAAATTCATTTTGACATTATGCCTATGGGAAAGTTTCGTGGACCCCTAAGTGTCCCTGGACTGCATCTTGACAAAGTCAAATCAAATTACTAGAATAAAAATCAAGTTACCATTATTGTGTGTGAATAAATAAAAGACTACAATAGATAAATCCACCACTAATTAACTTCCCTCAATATTCTTCACACAGGAAGGGAGCTAAGAAAGACAGCCATCCTGACATTCGACCTTGCCGTGACCTTGACCCTGTTCTATTCCAGTCAGGTTGGATCAATTTCCTTATAGAATCAGTTCATGTTCTGGTTACAGTGAATATTTCACCTAACCCTCTAACCACTCTGGACTTTGTGAGAGGTTCACCACCAAGTTTCAGAGAAATAAAAAAGAAATGAAAGTTTATGGCCATGATCATTCTATAGTAGTACAGAGTATTACATCTACTGATAATTAGTGGGTTTGAAAACTAAATATAAAAAAAAGATCTGATTTAGGGTGCAAATTGTTCCCTACGTATAAACAGCAGCAAGACTACACTATCACCCCCCCCACAATGAAAAGTGTAATACATCACAAACCTGGCGTGTGCTTAACAGGAGTTCGAAGTTTCCGCCTCGACTCCCTGACTCCGCTCTCGGTGTTGCTGGAACTCTCCGTTTCCTTGGAGATGCTGGGAGACACCTGAGAGTTCTGAGATCGAGCAGTCCTGGATGTGGGCTCAGGTCCTTTGCTGTGGGTGGGGACAGGGGGCGGAGATGACTGCGATGGAGGCGGGTCTGTGGAATGAGTGCCAAAGCGGGAGGAGCTACGAGTACGGCCGGCGGTGGCGGCGTGTTCCGCTTTGCCGTTGATTTGTGGAAGTGTATGTCTTAAAGACGCAAGGCGGGAGTGGCTAGCTGGTGTGGGTGGAGCTGCTGCATCAGAACGGGGAGGAGCCCGAGAGGAGACGCGCTTCTTTCTCTCAGGGCTGATGGGAAAGGAAAGAGTGGAGAGCATTACTCAAGAGAATTAACATGGAATAAACAGTATGGGGGATATTACTGAGGGTATATATTCTAGTATGGTAATGTCAGGGCTGTACCTAAAAACCCTGGGTTCTAAAAGTGGACCAAACCAAACTGTATAATAATTATTTATTGGGGCAGGTGACCTAACCCGTAACTGCTACCCAGGAACTGTGGATAAAGTTGCCCACCACTCCAGGCAAGTGTATTCACTGCCCCTAGTGTGGTTCACTGGACATATGGATTAAATGCAAAGGACAAATTCCTCTGTGTGTGCAAGCACAGTGGTCAATGAATTGTTCACTTTATCTATTTATCACAGTCAAAGCACACATTAGTACCAAGTTATTGTTATTTTTTATCAGCTTGCATGCTTTCGAGCTGATAGTAAACCCATTTACCTCAAGGCAAACAGGCTGATAATAACTATAAAACCCAAACAATTAACATAATTACAGTTAATATACATTTAATAACTGTGGGTCTGTATTACCACCACTGTAACAGACCTCACTCTGAGAACCACTGTATAATGAACACGAGCAGTCGACTTATTTAGTATTCATTATATCATAATATCACAAAAGAAATAAAACAGAACATGTGGACACTAATGTCCCCCTTCAGGAAACGGTATTCTAAATTAATCTGCTTAGCAGATTGGAGGTTCTTGTCAATCGTAACAGCTAGTGACGAAGTTAGTGAGGATCACCAGACCTGCATGATGATATCAGCCTTAGGCTGAGATACTTGTAGCCTTGGAGCCTGATTTGGTAAGTGGAGTCAACATGTGTTTTAATGTTGCAATTACAACGGGGTCCAAAAGTGTGATTTTTAAAAAAAAATTGAAATAAACAAAAGGTTTTAGAAACTTAAAACAAGAAATAAATGTTGAATTTTCAGTATATTAAATATTCGAGATTATGTGCTATTTTCACATCCCTATTTACTCTTTATTTTACCTTTAACCTTAATTTTGTGTTATTAAACAGAAGTGCTTTGGACAAAAGGTCAGATTTTTCTCCTGCTTAATCATTTCTATATAACCATGTGTTTAGATGGCACTCTGATTTGATGGAAAATGTCGTTGTCAAATCGTTAAACTTGATTTGGCAAAAACATGTAGTGTCTGTGCCAATTTGAGTGCATGCTGTCAATAAAGCCAAAATAGGGACGTTGCAATTATTTAGAAACTCTGAAATCCTTGTACAACTTTTCACTCAAACTGATGTCAAAAATATGATTTGCACATAATATTGTATTAAATTATAAAAGCATGCAAAATAGAAGCATTTTTCACTAGAGCTCTCAGACGTTTAGACCCTGGTGTATGTAAACAAGAACAAGTTGCTCATTTTAATAATGAACAAACAGACTAATCCCTGAGGACACAATGTTCCCATAAATTAGAGCACCTGGAGGCAGAGCTGGATGGTGAGGAGCTTCTTCTCCTCCTCTTCATGGTTTGTCTGGTCGGTCGTTCCCTGTGCAGGCGTTGTCGGGTCTGCCGCTCCGTCTGTCGACTCTGAGCTGCTTTGAAATCGTCTACGATCGAGCTGACGTGTTCTTCAAACAGGGCAGACAGGCGTAGACTCATACTGTAGATCTATAATAAGATCAACACACACATGCGCAACCTGCACTGCATTATTTCCTACAAGGTCAAAAGTTACATCACTTTTATTTTGTCATCAGGACTGCTTTGTTTTTTTGTATAGTAGTTAAAATACCCTGGACTTCTTGCTGGGTGTGTAGGCTTTGGAATTGCTGAATATGAGTCGCACATCTTTGCATAAGTCCATCGGAGACTCGTATTCTCCTGCTAGGAGAGTCTTCTGGACTGTCCCAAAGTCCATAGGGGTGTCCACAATTTCCAGATAATCCTTAATCAGATAAAAGGAATTGGTATGAAATATCACTAATAATAATAAAAAACTCATATTATGTTGGCTTGTATACAGGTGTGTGTGTGTGTGTGTGAGACTGTGTGTGTGTGTGTGTGTGTGTGTGTGTGTGTGTGTGTTACCGAGTATTCTTCAAGGTCTACAGGTTGTCGGAAAGGCTCCGAGTCCTCACACTGAAATATGAGGTCCAGCAGCTCTCTGCAGCGCCCCCTCCAGGCCTGGGGGTCTCCAGATGCGGGTTTATTCCTCAGATTTCTCAAAATGGGCTTCTGCTTGCCCTGAACACAACACAATACAACACAACACAATATCAGACTCATACAATCAAGGATACCATCATTAAAGTGACTGGATAAATCACACAGTCCAGTAGTGGGTCTGCTGCAGGTGATTTACATGTAAAATCATGTTAGGAAGCAAATATATGAATGTTTTTGCATGCTCTTGATAGTGAAAGAAATTGCAGACATATCCCTAGTTGATATGCCAATGTAAAATACATAGGCTTGTGGTGGCTCCATAATAGTATGGGGCTGGTTTTGGTGGTATTCCACAGAACCCCTTAGTCACCAGATCTCAGTGTTATCGAACACATCTGACACTGTGGACCGTTCTAAGAGAAGTTCAGTGTCTATGGAATATGTCCACAAGCTGGTGGAGTCCATGCCCCCTTGGGGAACTTCGAAAGTATTAGACTGGTGTACCAGTTTTTCTGGCGCTTCACGGTATTTCAGCAAATTAAATCAGAAGAAGTGTCCAACCATATCCGGCAATTCAGGTCAGTATTGTTCTGGCTCAGTATCAGATTGTTATTTGTAATGTTTGCCCTCAGGTCTGAGTTTACTGCATGCTAACACGCTGTAACCGTCACAAACACAGTTTTTTCAATTTGTCTGAATCGTGACCTGAGAAATCAGAAATCATGTTCACCAAAAATCACAGTGTTTATTAATAAAACAGATCTGCATAAACTGGCCTCTTTAACAGTATTCCTTTGCAGAGCTGCAGATGTTGGTATGTAACGCTGACCCAAAGCAGCCAGAAGGATAATTTGTCACTAAGCAACCAGTTGTTTGCTTGTCCGTACCCAAATGTAAGGCTTTCTCACGCTCGGCCACGTTTTCTTAACCTTTCTACCAGAAAAACAGAAGAAAAAGACTTCCTCACTGAGAACCTTACCTTATTATTGCGCTTGGATGTACCTGGAGTTTCAGTCTCTTCATCCTCTTCTTCTTCATCCTGCATTTCCATAGAAACCGATCAGATAATATGCTCACCGTGATCCATAAATCATGACAAAAAACTGCTTATTAAATTACTTAATAATCCCCTGCCGTGAACATGTGGATGTGTTTAAGACAGGGAGGGCATTCATTCAGTACTTACATCACTTGAGTCAGAGAAAGCCGTCTTTTTCATACTATTGTACAGTGGAATAATGTCAGTGCAACTTTGGTCCCTAGTAAAAGAATAAAAATAAAAAGACTAATTAGAAGCACTTAGTGAACCGGTGTCTTATCAATAGTGTGTCTTCATTCAAAGTATTATAGCACTGACAAAAACAACATTGAAAACCAAGGCAGGATAGAAATACAGACCAAAGGCTTCAGTTCAAAATGAAATGAAAAAAAAAAAGACTTCTGAAATATAATTACAAAACAGACGTTATAATTTTGAATGGAAGTTTCTACCATTCCTCCTTTACAAAGTTAAACAGGTTTATCAGAATGCACATCATGTATCGTAACATTGTGTTCAAATCTCACAATATTGTATCCTCCAGTCCACGACGAATAAAACATCCTGGGACATAAACATGCCTAATGATTATGCTAAATACTTGGGAGAAATCTATGTAGTGTAGAGGATATTAACTAATTTCTCAGATATGTGTAGGAGGTGTTTAAACATGAACTTGAACTATTCTCTTAACCGCTGTGCAGTGGAATTGACTTCTGCGTTTGACCCATCTTTGCAGAGAAACACACCCATACACACTAGTGAACAGCACTAGGGGGCAGTAAGCACACGTGCACAGTTGTGGCATAGGTGTCTTGCTCGAGGGCACTTCAGTCAAGGCGGGTGTTGTGGATGTGCCCTCCCACCTGAATATCTCCACTTACTATCCAAGTGTCTCCACACACAGCTTGAGAACCACATTTGTAAAAGGGCGGCATTTTTTTGTCAGTGGCAAGTCATAGCTGCTCCAGCATTAAATCAAAGTTAAGGAAAATGTTAATAGTGTTAATAGGAGAACGGAACCAAAACACATCACTACATTGCCTACTCGAAACCTCAGAGAACAGGACGGATGAGTGGATCGACTTAATTATTCAGCTACAGCTGACAAAAAACAGCAAGTCTGTTCTAAAAACTTGATTGGTTGACCTCACTCCCATTAAGCAAAGCACCATTACATAATATGACTGGGAGTCATTAGCAGTGAGTCATTATTAATCAGGCACTGAAACTGAGCATTTGGAAAGAGCTGTTTGAGACAGGGTGAAAAGACATCTGTAGGATTTGATCCAAAAGATATTCTGACTAAAAAATGTCACAGACATTTCATTAAGACCAGGAGAAACCAGTGGGAAACTGGTATAACATGTCTCCTTTAATTCGAGTGGTTCTACAAGATAAGATTTGAATATACTGGGAAAAAGATTTTGTACTATATCACAGACTGCATAGTCTTTAGTCTCCAGAAGAACTGTGACATTTCCCAAGATGCATCTTTTCTTTATAGCATTTCTTCTGCCTACTACTGCGTATTGTGAAATATTTTCTACATTGACTTGCTGATCACAAACCCGACCTGAGGTTCACAGACACACAGACTACGCATTTGCTTGGGATCATTATTGAAGTCTGACCTTCTACGTGTGAAGTATAACTTACTTGATAAACTGCAGCAGGAGGTCTGATACAAATTTGGCCGTTTTGACGATGAAAGCTCCGGGCTCGTTAAAAGTCTGGGCGTTGTGCTCGATGTAGCGAACCTCCCACATGAGAGACGACATCCGCCTGGCAACAGAGTACATCATATGAGGTTATCATATATGACTATCTATATCATGAAACAATGTCTGTACTTGTTTACTATAATATAGTGCAATCAGTTTAATATCTAAATTTATGTGGTGTAACCCTGCTGGATAAACACACTATAAGGTAACTTTGTGTGAGATCAGTTTGACATGTGTGTGTGTGTTTGTGTGTTTTTGTGGTGGGGGTGTGGGGGGAAGGGGGGTGCGCTGACCTATAGAAGCGATTTTCCAGCCTGGTCCGGATTGTACTCAGGTCCGTGACGTAAGCCACCACAGTGCAGTATGTGGGATATGCCTGCAGATCCACAGGCACTGCAAATGGAGCTGCTACATCTGAGATCCAAAGAGATAAGCGAAATAACAAACTGATTTAATGACACAATTAATGCATGTTAATATTTATGGCAACCAGTGATGACAGAACAGGACCGGTTGTATCATTAAATAACATTTTATTTAAGCTGTATTTGTGTCCTTTGCTTTCTCAAACTGATAAATAAATATTTGCAGGTCTCCTTGGTCATGAAACACCACTCATTTACATACCCTATAAATGTTTCCCATGAACACATCATCAGATAAGGAACGTTACATAAAACCAATGCAGCAATGATAAGAATGTCGTATAATCGAATACAAAGCAACACATCAGCTTTCATTATGATGGCATATTTTAATTAACTTGTAACTGTTGCACTCTTCTCTATATTGCCTTGTTTTCCTTTTAATACTTCTGAAGTGAAAGCAGACAGACTATTATATCCCAAGGCAGCCATTATTTTTTTTTTCAACTATGTGACAATTTAAATTTAATTTTCTGCAATTTTGTTTTAATAGCTGAAAAGTTGATCTTGTTGATCCATAGAAGAGAAGAATGAAACCACTCTTGTTCGCCATGTAAAACACGCTGTCTTAAAACTGTGTAAATAATACTTTGGTGGGCCAAGCTGAATCCCCAGTAACACTTGTAACGCAGCGTACCCAGCATGATTAGTTGGTCAATGCCGACGATGATGCGTTCACACTCTTCGTCACGTGTCCGTGAGCCCCACTCTCCATCCAGAGGACGATAGAGTAAGGCCTTGTGTTCCTCTGCAGTTAATGGTACGCTCTGACCCAATTCATCAGGAAACGCTGCTACATACAGGGAGAGATTAAGGGGTCATGGGACACATATGTACAGAAGATCAGGAACTGAAACATTCAAACTGAACAACAAGAGGAATTCACAAAACCGTAAGCGCGATGATAGCCAAAGTGTGTATGTGTGTGTCAGAGCACATGTATGATATATTGATTTACTGCACCTTCATTAGGTATTTCTTCCATGTCCCATGGACTCATCTTTTCTGTGTCACCATTATCCCAGCTGCAAAACATAAAAACACACACATATGTATGTGTAATTTATTTGAACTGTGCCTAAATGTGCCTCCTCACCTCAAAGCTGAGATTAAGTTATATTATGGTAATAAGGGCTTGCCATGACTATGTGTACGATACCGATCACCTTTCAGCACAATCGGGCAGTAGACGATGAGGATCGAAGGCAGGGCTTTTAATCTGCTGTTTTAGTTTCTTAAGCAAGAGTTAAAGAGCCTATATGTCCAGCTAGCATTTCAGATCTGTGGAACTGCGGGGACCTACAACCAAGGGGGTTCACCCTGTGTTGCATTTCCTAGGGTAGCGAATCTCTCAGTGTCCGGCGATTCAGTTCGATTCAGATTTTTGAGGTCACGTTTCGATTCAGAATCAATTTACGATTCAGGAACGATTTTTCTGTTCAAATTAATATGTATTTACATGCAGTCCAGCCTCTGTATTTACACACACTGGGAAGCAAGAGGGGGAAGAGGGGGTGAAGAACTGTTCTAACACTGGAAGCCCGAAACAGAGAGAGGAGAGCAGGTGAATCCAGTGGACCAGGTCTATATGTGTGAAATTGTACTTGTAACTGTACACTAATAAAACTGTTAGTAAAAACAGACAGTGACACTAAGACAAATAAACTGCAATTTTATGTAAACACACACACACACACACACACACACATATATATATATATAAGATTCTAAGTAGGTAGAGATCTAGATCTAGCTTCAACTCTTCTTACTTCCGTTTTAAAGAATCTTCTATCATGGCATTGCACACAAATCAGATAACAAATA
This sequence comes from Duopalatinus emarginatus, assembly GCA_028565595.1. Classification (NCBI taxonomy): domain Eukaryota; kingdom Metazoa; phylum Chordata; class Actinopteri; order Siluriformes; family Pimelodidae; genus Duopalatinus; species Duopalatinus emarginatus. Next base: position 3,638,719 of record JAOVVF010000018.1, on the reverse strand, counting down.
TACTTTTAAAATGATTAAAAGGTCCATATAAATCACAGTAAAAGAATCACTTCCTGGTTCTTGGCCAGCTTGCAGTTTGCTGTTTAAGGGAGGCACGGCCACTTTGTTTTTGTTGTCTGGTAGCTAAACACAGTGGCTAACTGAATTAAATTTAATTGCATCCACACCGGTGTGAGGTGCTGCATTGAAAACGGCCTTAAAATAGCTTTAGTAGGTGCTGTGGTGAATGCTGGTCATGGCATTGTGTGCTCTGTGATTAGTGCTCGAATTGTGTATATTACACGTCTATAGTGTGAACACTGACCAGACATTATAGCACTGGAAAAGGCTATCAGGATATTCTGCCTGGTATGGCTCCTGACTGTCGATCGTACCAAACCACCAGGCATCGTCAATCACAGAGCGGAAACGATCACCTGAAACACCAACAGAGACGTGTTTTAAACACAAACAGATTTCACTAAGGTCTGCACACACATGCAGGTATAAAAAACGCTGACCTATCATCCACTGACGCTGCCTTGCGTTGTCAAACTGCTGACGGAGCACCAGGAAATCGATGACATCAGGCATGTCATGGTATCTGGGAAGTAAAGAAGGGATTAGGTGTGTCTGAGCCAAAACAGTTATTAAGAGGCTTTTTTTCAAAAGCTTAAAAAGCGGTAGAGCCTTGAGTGAGTGAGTGAGTGAGTGAGTGAGTGAGTGAGTGAGTGAGTGAGTAAGTGTAAGTCATGCAACACTTCTCCACTCACTTCATGGAGAAGGAGCCGCCGGTTAGTTTGCCCGTGTCTGGGTCCAAGAAGGCCAGCTTCAGACAGCACAGAGTGGGCAAACCCACCTCATACTTAATACCTACTATCTTCATCAGCTCCTGCTCCTACACACATTGACATAAAGACATGTAAAATATTTTAAAACCTTTTACTTGTTGCTTTTGTACCAGCCATGCTGGATCAGTGTGTGTTATAAGGCAAATTCACACATGACAACTTTTGACTTAAACAATTACTGCCCTCAAAAAATGATTTTCTCATTTAATATTTTACACAAAATATTTTTGCACTTATACACTGATTTTGGTGTCTGCAGAAAGCCATACCCGCAGCTCCATTTTGTGCCAAGGCTGCTTTTTAGGGTTGATGCTGAAGATCCGGTTTTTTTTGGCCATCTCCACGTACGCTTCATGACCTTGCCGGAAGTAATACACCTGCACAGACACAAGACATGTTTAGGTTTACAAAGTCCTTTCATTAAATGTTCAGTGGAATCAATCGAACAAGCGTACACAATAAAGTGCAAAAAAAATGGTACACTGTGAAAAAAAAAAAAAAAAATTGGTGGTGGCTTCATAATGACCCCATGGGACCCCTGGTACATCTACAAACGTCACTGACAGATAAACGCTATGCGTGCGTCCTTTCTGACACACGTTCGTAATAAAATAAATAAAATAATAAGTGAACTATTTGCCTACTATGTTTGCACATGACATACGCATTTAACCCATCCGTGCAGTGAAACACATACACACACACCAGAGAACACTAGGGGGCTGTGAACACACTCGCCCAGAGAAGGGAGCGGCCCCAAACCGCAGCTAGGGGAGTTAGGTGCTTTGCTCAAGGGCACCTCAGTCGGCCTGGGCGGGGATCGAACCATGACCTTCCGGTCACGAGACCGGTTCCCTAACCACTAGGCCTCGGCTGCCCCCACCCCCTGTCCTGCGTTCATTGTGATGTATTTGTCTTCTTCTAACAGGACAATGCGCCACCACACACATCTAGAGACGCCAAATTATGGTTACAGGAACAGGAACGAGTTTGGGGATTTGCCATTCACATCTAAGACACCAGATCTCAACGTTATTGAACACATCTGGGATGTCATGCAATGTGCTGTGGAGCACAGAAATCCTACACCTCGGAATACAACAGAGTTGCTGGATGTATGTTCATTGCCTACAGAATATTTCCACTAGCTGATGGACCAAGTATTAAAATGGTGTTCTGTTTTTTCTTGCCACTTCATTGTATTCTCTATATGTGTGCTTGTGTGTATAAAGTACCTCATCACCCATCTGAGGAGTGAAGGGGCATCTCCGAGGCACGGTGTCTGTGATCCATTCAGAGGGCAGCCACTCTTCTAGAGTCAGACCCTGTTCCTGTAACTCAGGTAATCTCTGTAGAAAACACACACACACGCACACACACACATTATTAACCCATAAAAAAATTACTGCAAGGTCATAAGCCTTTTCTGTACTTTACTACTGCATCAGCTGACACATTCCCACCTTCCTCTTCTCCTTTGGCTTTTTCTTCTTTGGTAGTGCTCCATCTTTGTCTTGCTTCTCTTTCCTCCTCTCTTTCTTGGCATCTTTCTCTTTTTTCTTCTCTCCATCCTCCTCAGAGCTGCTGGCGTTCTTCTTCTTCTTTTTAACTGTCGTCTTCTTGGGTGGTTCGAGATTGATGCCTGCATCTGCAGTCCAGTCTGAGTAATCGCTTGAGTAGTCGCTAAACCACACACACACACACACACACACACACACACACACACACACACACATACAGTGATGCGTCAGGGTTTGTGTACAATTAATGCATCCAGGGAAATATAAGGAAACTGTTGACAAAATTAAAATTAAATATTCACATTTATTTTCACAGACTCCTGAAAATAAAATAATAAGCTGTAAGGAAAGTGCACGCACACATTTTTAATGTGACTCCTAGTGATTTCAATGTCATTTTACACATCAGGCAAAGGAACGAAAAAATTCAGCAAAACTTATTTTATAACTGAACCAAAGTTAAAAATAATTGAATGTTTGTCTGTATGTGTGCCAGCATATGGTGATGTCTCAGAACTTGAAGGCGAGATGGATTTCTGTTGTTTTCTAGCTAGGCTATGTGTTTTGATCTTACACCAGGAGGCCACACACACCCCCTGTGCCTCTGTGGCACCACACTGCTCCCGAAGCCTGTAGTGAAAGCATGACTGTGGTGACTTTAACTCTCTGACAGGACGCCACTTCCTAAGAGAGCACAAATTCCTCTCACTGAAACACAGACATTTCCGTTTGGGTCCAGCTGTAAGCTGACAACTCCGTTTCAGATAAGCTGCTAACTCCAGTATACCTAGGGGAATGACCACTTCGGCTGCTGAACAGAAGCCAGAACTGCATGGCGGCTTGACAGACTGTCTAGCACACGACGGGCTAGAGTCAGCCTTCTCCGAGAATCTACCATCATTCAGATTAATTAGGGGGAGCCCTGAATTCTTCATGTGTGAGGAAAGCAGATATGTACCAAGTGGTCCATCCTGGTATGGCAGTATCCTGATACCACTGGCCATCAGCTAAGACAAGAAACCGGAACCGACATTCAGACCCTCTAATCGCCATGATCTTTCCCATGTCTATTATTTCGTTTTTTAAAATTTCTCTTAATCCTTTCCCTGCGGTGCGTGTTCATACACCGTCCCTTTAAGAAAACACTACCGCATGTCTAGTCACATGACTCGGCATCCAGTCTTTAACAAACGAGCGTCATGGAAGTGAACTTGAATACGGAACCGAGTGCACAGCAAGAAATGCAAGTTATTTTCTACGTCTTTGGCGTGATATTATTTAAAATAATATTTGTTTAAGGAGATTAAAGATATTTTCTAAAGGTATTTAAAATATTTTATTTGTTTGCAAGAAATGCAAGTTATTTATTTTTTTACATTTCAGAGAACTTTCTATTTACATTAAAACTAAAATGTGAAATAAGGTGTTTTCATTTCAAGTGATGTATGCTTTGATTACAGTTGTTCAAAATATTCAATAAATAACCATAAATAGTTTGTGTGTGTGTGTGTGTGTTTCCTTTAATTATTTTAATTATCATGAAGATGTGCACTGTTTCATTAGAAAAAAAAAATTTCAGCTTTAATACTTTAGCACAATCTGTGGTAGTAAACTAGGAAAAAAAAGAAGAAGAATCGTTCACTAATCGTAATCGAGGAAAAATGTTCAATTAATCATGATACTGATTTGAGATCATATTGCCCAGCCCTACTGGAATGTCTGCTATCCGGTTCAAAAAAAGAAGCTGTGTCATGGTTTACAGGAACATTGGCATATAAAAAGGAAAAACCTGTTTAACTGTTGTCTAGTTTAGAATTAGACAAGGCAGGTCAAGCTAACACACATTTCTACACTCAATTACAAAACCTGTTCAGCACATTTCTGGAGCTATGTCATGCTCAAATCTCCATTATCCACCTAGAAAAAAAATCTACACCAGTTCCTTTTAGGACACAGGGCATGATCAGTGGTTGTAGATTTTGTTACAAATTCTTTTTTTAAAAAAAGTGTCAACAAAACCGGTGTTGCTTGTTAAGCCTCCTACAAATCAGGGAGAGATGTGGCTGGAATGTAAGGTACCTGGAGCTGCTGTGATCATCAGGCCAGGGCTCCTTTTCTTCTCTCTCTTCATCTGAAGACTCTCTGCTAGGAGGACGGATGTCTGCTTCGCCCTGATAAATGACAAGAAGATTCATCCTCATTTTAACTGACATGAACAAGCAATTCTGACTGAGTGGACTGACAGGGACTCGGCAGATGAAATACTTGTGCAGATGCAGTTAAAATGACTGGGTAATTATAACTGGTATCAGCAATTATTAGAAACATTAGTGTCCTGATTTAGAAGAAATTATTATCTTGGTAGGATGCACGAGCTGAGAATAAGTTCCACCTGCATCTAATATTGTATAATAATATAAACTACTAATGTCCTACCAAATCATGAGTCAGTGTGAGTCATAAAAGCTGTTTTCACAACCTACTGAAATGCAGAATTATTACTGAATGACTATAACGTCTTTAATGACAAACACTACAATAGAAATACAATAATAATAAGCCAAAAACACTTTTACAGATGAGCCTATGCAAAATATATAGGCTGGTGGTGGCTCCAACGGTATTGGGTTTGTTTAGCTGTCGTTCAATGGTACATCTACAAACCTTTCTAACACTGGGTGTGTCTCCTTTATGACACCCGTTCATGTCCTGCATTCATTCTGAGGGGTTTCGCATCTTCCAACTGGTCAATGTGCCACCACACACGTCTAGACATGGCAAATTGTGATTAGCCTTAGAGGATGGTTTTACCGTATTTCTTGTTAAAGAGCCTCAATGCTCAATGTCACGTTTGTTTTATAACACAATGATATCATTTATCGTGTTACATTAATTTGGGGTTTTGTCATTCACACCAAGTCCAAGTCACATTTACATTTACTGCATTTGGCAGACGCTCTTATCCAGAGCGACCTACAAGATAACTGGTATTATAGGTAGGGCAACATAGTGTTAAGAGTCTTGCTCAAGGACCCTTATTGGTGTAGCGCAGACTGGCTGCCCAGACCGGGAATCGAACCTAGGTCTCTCACATGGGAACCCAATGATGTTACCACTGTACCACACCAACCACATCGTACCACACCGACCACATCACAACGTGTTGCCCACCATGCCCAAGTATTGGACTGGTGTACCAGTTTTTTTTGGCACTTAGGTGATACATTTGTATCCTTTATAACAATTCTTTTCCTTGCATAATTTTTTTTGTTGTCCAAACCAGCAGACATAAACACAAGTGCAAGCTTCAATTATTTGGTAGAATTTAAATGGAGGTAGTTAGTAGAGCTATGTCAGGTGAACAGACACATGCAGCACAAGTACATCCTTAAAACACGATGAAAATTCAGTTTACATTCTTAATTCGTATTTATGCAGAAAAATTTTACATACATTTACCGCCTTTTGTTTTATGTATAAGATACAGAGATGATGTAATCTTGTAACAAACTTGGCCCCAAAAATCATGTTGTGGTTCCCATGGCAACAAGCTCCATGTGCCTTTTTGTTTTGGTCCTGTTTCTGCCCTTGCCATGTTATTTGACTGCCTGGTTCTGCTCACCTGTGTTTGCCTTCAGTTGACGTATTTATCACCGATGTCCCTGTGTCCCAAAACCCACTGACTTTTCTAAACAGACAGCATTTATCATCATCGTACATAAAAATAAGCCTCTTATCTCTTACCCTACCTTCACACCAACTTTTTTTTTTCCCCTTGTCACCCAAACCACTCTCGCTCATCACCTGTTTCTAAACTCAAGCTGACCCTTGGTTACTATGGTTACACAGATGTAAAATA
>JAOVVF010000018.1:3614872-3630862 GCA_028565595.1 Duopalatinus emarginatus | reverse complement strand
TCCTTCTATTCTGGCCACGCCCCTCTGTCAAATTTTAGAAACCATTGTGGCCCGCGAGTCAAAAAGTTTGCCCACCCCTGCTCTAGAATGAGGGCTGATCACAAAGTTAATTATGTTAAAACTGGTCATTTACTATGTTCTTCTTTTTTTTGGTTTGTAAATGTTCAGGCTGTTTATTCTTAAGTCCAAAAATAGAAAGAATACCAGTGGAGAGTCAGATGCAACTGTCAAAAAGTTCAGGTTGGAGGGCCCCTTATCAAAATTTTGCTTAGGGCCCCAGGAAAGGCAGGACCGTTTCTGAGTTTAAGAGTCTATTTCTCCTTTTGTGATGCAAGTTGTATTGTATGACAAATGGCCTTCTTTACTACACAGCCTGCTGAATGCATTGTTCAATACTTGGACACACTAAATCGAACAGCTCTTTAAATAGGAAGAGCAACTGCAGATAAAAAACTACAAGACGGGACAGCATAGTGCTTTCACACACCTCCAGTTGCCTTGACAACGGCCTTGTGATCGTAAACTTACGGTTTCTGTTTCTGAAATAAACATCGAATGACCTGCAGATTATTTTACCTCTGGTACTTTACTCTGATTAAAAAAAAACAAAAAAAAAAAAACCTTTTTAATGTGTTTATGAAAAAAACAACTAAAAAACAAGGCTTCAAATATTCGCTGAATATCAGGAGCTTAAAAAATTCCCTACTGATCGGCGAGGGCACTTTTAACTAGCGCAATCAAAAGATAAATTACAGACCTAAACTGGTTTATTATCATTTATAATGAACTTGAGTGGATTCAGTCACATTCCGCTGAGTCACATACAGTAAAATAATACCAGAGTGATGACATGTTTTTTATTTGCCCATCTGAATACAGTATAGAGTTTCTTCAGCCGTGCACAAGACCTGATGTGATGTCCCTAAGTTAAAGGGTCTGTATTTTTATATCTAGCATTTCAGCTAGAAACTGTGTGAACCTGTGACCAAGGGGGTTCACGCAGGGCTTCACTTTCTAGATGAAACGCTACAGGAAATGGGAATCATGCTAGACTGCTGCAATCCTTTACCTTATGAAATACGGCTTATTTCTTTCACACCACTAATTAACTCTCAGGATCGTCAGAGAAAAATCAACTCATCTTTAAACACATGTTTAGGTTGAAAATCAGTAGGTTTCTTTCCATATAAACGCAGTAAAAGTCAGTATTGAGACTAAAGGTGCAGAAGCTGAAATTATATACATGGTATATATACATAGAGGAATTCATGCAGGCATTAAATTGTATGTGTGTGTGTGTTGTTGGCTACCTGGCTGTTCCATGTGACAGTTCCGGCACCAGTACTCTTCTGCTCCAGGCTACCAGGTCTGTCTCGGTGGCCATCTCACTGCGGGGAGCATTGCTGTGCATCTGCCTGACGCCCTCTATCTGACCACTGCGCCTCAGACCCACATTAGGGGGAGACGACACTTCTGTAGGGGAGCTCACTGACCCTGCACGCACACATATACACACTATCATCAGCATCACTAAGCATACTGATGTACCTAAGACACATAAAATGATCTTAATCATCAGCAGGTCGTTGACCTCGGGCAGCTCTGAAGTCTGAGCCCAGTCTCTGATCCTGTTCCTGCTGCAGTCTCTGAATCATACTGTCTAGGGGACTGGACCCTTCCGCTGCTTGCTGACTCAACACCTGATTTAATCCTGAGAGGGAGAGAGAGAGAGAGAGAAGCAAAAAGACAGACAAAGATGACAAAACTGAATGTTTTCTCAGTGTACCACGTCACAAACTAATATGACGCATTTTGGGTTAGCTTAAACCCTGCTAGAAGGATTAAAATCACACAATTGGACAGGGTGAATCAGATTCATTAGCTAGCCTACCGGACATAGTAGACATAAGACCTGTCTCGTAGCCTAGACAGCATTTTACATCATTTTACGCACCCACCTGAGAAGAAACCTGTCTCAATTCTTAACCGCCTCAAAATGCTGCCTTCTGAGATGCCTTAATCTAACTCGTACTAACTAGCGGTCACTAACTATTGTCAGTTGAAATCCTCTCTACTTAGGCAGCTGACTAGTTAGGCTACTAGGCAGCAAGGCAACTCACTGAATTTTAAAACAGACCTATAGTCTAGCTCCTCTACTGAGGTTAATGGTAATAAAGCAACGTTTCGACGCTTGCTCTCGTAGTCATGGAGACATTCAACTATACTTAGCAAGTGCAAGTTGACTGTGTTGGGCTAGAATTACAGATATATAGGTTTTAACACTACTCCGTTTTGTCATTGTTTCTACACGCCACAGGACACCATGGCACTGTACTTTCCAAATTTTGAACAGATTTTACTTCGGCACTCTGATGCTTTCTACAACCACATGGCCGTTACAGTTTTCCTCAGTTAAGGATGCAGCCATGTGGATAAAGTACCAGCCATGTGACCAGAAGGTCGCCAGTTCGATCCATGAAACCGGCATAACATGACTGAAGTGACCTTAAGCAAGGCAACTAATACCTCAGCTGGTCCCCAGTTGCTGTGGGTAGGGTTGCCCAGCACTATTGGCAAGTGTGCACACTGCCCTTGCTTACTAGTGTGTAAGTGTGTGTTTTACTGCATGTATGGGTTAAATGTGAAGGACAAAATTCTCCAAGTGTACAAGCACACTGGTCAATGAGTTTCACTAAACTTGATCTCAAAATCTACCAGTGTTTCAATTTAAACTAATACACAGTCTGCCACTAGATTGTACCATTAAGGATTTTCCATTTCTAAAGCAGTCCAGACGTTATGTGAAATAAAAATGGCTAATACCTACATACTAATGGTATTGAAAAAAATAGATTCTTTAAAGAATCGCGATTCCTAGTCCTGGCGATTCTGAATTCAAAATTCAAAATACCCAAAAATCTATTTTAAAATGTGTTTAAGTTTTATTTTTTGCCGCTTCTGCTCCCGAGCGTACTGCATATCGCATTACGTGTCCACTCAGCCACCATAGAAGAAGGCCGTCTAGGCCACCGTACAGCAAGCTAGTTGGCCAGCTGCCTTGCTAGCGTACTAGCGCACTGTGACTTTAAAGTCTGTATTTTATTTTCAGTTAAAGGTTAATGCACTGTGGTAGACTGAAGTCTATGTTTACTACTGTATGAATATATTTTGAGTTATTTGTTCATTGATAGCTTTAAAAAAAAGCCAGACAGTTGAGCGAACTTAATACTGGTCTTTTAAGTTACAGAATTTTATCACAATTCTATTTATGGTATAAATATAAAATGATGCGAAAAGATTTGATACAATAAGGAACCCAAAATTATTGTTTTAAATAAATGTTCTATTTGTTTGCATTGTCTTCTTATCTTGTCAACCACATAATTTAAAGACCATTTGAAAAATCGTTCCTGAATCAAAAATTGATTCTAAATTGAATCGTGACCCCAAAAATCGGAATCGAATCGCCAGACACTCAGAGATTCGCACCCCTACAACATACTACTGCAAATATCCATGGTTAAGTCTAGCTTCCCTACCTGATGATGTCAGACCCATCTGTGGGATGAGCTGCTCCTCTCTGCAGTTCTCGCGCCCGGGCACCAGGCGCTGATAACGAGGAGGGTGCGGGTTCCCATCCACGTCCACCAGGAAGGGCGGGGGCATAAGATGGGGTGCCTGCTGCGTCTGCTCATCCAACACGTAATTGTGTGCGTCACGGATCAGCGGCCGGTAATCGGTGTGGAAGAACATCTGGTCCGCTATCTGGAACACAGATCAGCACATGTGAACTACAAACAGAGGCCTTCAGAAGAGAAATGATCTAAGGACCTGGACTTCACAGAACACTGACTGGTGCACTGAGCAACGCTTGAAATTAGAAGTGTTTTTATATGTGGTAGCTAAAAGAGAAGATTATTTATTTGTTTATGTACAAAAACAGGTCGCTAGGAGGCAGAGATACACACCATTAAATAGACAAGAAATCGCAAATATGTTGGTGTGGTAGCCTGGGAAACCTGAATTCTGGCAAGCAGCCGAACAAAAGATCTGGTTATGGCCATCCCTGAGCTTTTACTTTGACTTAGAGAAAACAAAAACAAAAATCCCAGAATCCCTGGCAGCCTAAAAACATGGCCGCCTCCAGCATTCCACATCTCCACCTCTGGTCACAGTCCACAGAATATGAATCCCCATCACAGCAAAATCACCAGAGAGCTTACAAACTTTCACAATCGTTCAGGGTTTGTATTACCGGACATACCAAGCCTTGTTTCTGATCCTACGATCCCTGCCTCCATTTTTCCTAACGTTTTGCGATCATCCATCTGCTTGTACTGCATTCGCATCCATGCGTTGAGAAGTCAACAGAATTGAATTTCATACCATAAAAATCAGGTCAGTCTGTCGTTAGATACCAGCTGTCAAAATGGCTGAGATGCTCCTGCACTGTTCCATTGTCAAAACAGACAAGAGCTTTTAAACTGCCTAATAAAAAGAAACGTATTCAACAAAACAGACTCAATTAATCACTGACTATTTCCACACCGACCAGGGGAGTGAAATTATGACGATAAGGTTCGTGTTTAATTGCTGCTATTGACTTTTACCTCAGGTGATGACAAAGTGAGTGGTGTGGATGATGCCGATATCCAAACACAGCACTCATTTCCCGTTATAATTCTTCAAAATGTGGCAGTGATGCTTGTTTTTCCATAAGGAAATTCAATTATAAATGTGAATGTACGCAGGGCGTATTTTAGCTGATCTGTAATAAAATCTTAATGTTAAATCAGTTTTTTGTTTTCATTTTGGGGCTAAACAGATTATAGAAGTGAGAGAAAGATGTTACAGTTCCAGATTTTTTTTAAACTATACACAGACGTGCCAGAAAAACTGATACAGACGAGCCTATGCAAAAATACAAAGCCTGGTGATAGCTCCATAATAATATGAGGTACGTCTACAAACGCTATATGTGTGACTCCATTCTGAAGAGTTACGCAACACTAATGTCTTGCATTCATTTAGATGGGTTTGGACCTCTTCCGAACAGGACCATGCATCTCTAGAGACGCCAAATAATAGTTAGAGGAACATGCAACTGAGTTTGGGGTCAACAGATCTCAGCGTTATTGAACACATCTGGGATGCCATGCGACTCGCTGTGGAACACAGAAATCCTACACCTCGGAATACAGCAGAATTGCGGACCGTTCCGCAAAAGTATGATGTTCATCGCCTACGAAAGATTTCTGCAAGCTTGTGGAGTCCATGCCCCCTGGGGGACCTACCGAGTATTTCTGGCACTTCAGTGTATACATAATGCAACATTTCTAAACATTTTCCTTATAGGCAGAGACAGAGACACAGAGAAAAAGAGAGAGAGAGAGAGAGAGAGAGAGAGGAAACTACACAGACAGAACAATGTTTTCCTATCAAGTTTAATACCTTGTCGTATCTGCTGCTTGAGCCGAAGCCAAAAATGAGCAGGTGGCCATGTGAATCTGTACAGGCGAAGTGCTGTCCATCTGGAGAACACTTACAGTCAAACAGTGCACCGTGGCCCTGACCCTCAATCTGAAACAAACACACATAAAACGTGCAGAGAAGACGTTTATGAGGCATGTACGATTTAAAAGCAGTAAATCAGACTACAAAGACTTGTGCTAAACTGCTTTAGTAGTAAAATCAGTCAGCTAATAAATGAGGTTAGCCAAAGAAAACACACTCCACAAAACAGTGATCAGCTGATATGGCATGTGTCTTAATTCAGGATTTCGAAAGCTGAAAATGCATACACACGCATACACACATACACTAGTATGAATGCGTTTAAATGATAAAATGAGTATGCGCTAAATAATAAGAGGGTGTGGTAAGAAAATAAGGCGCAGACGAAAGTACAGAGAGTGTAATTCGGTGCAGGGTATAAAGAAAAGCCGATAGTGGGGTATGATTACCATGTTGAAGTAGGAGCGTATTTTGACTCCTCGTGCCAGATCCCACACAATAGCGTTGCCATCGTGGCCGGCGGAGAACAGCACTCTGGGATCGAAGGGGTGTGGCTCCAGTACAAACACCTCATCCTCATGGCCCTGAGAACAGAGTAGTCACACAAGGAGACAAAAAAATGTCAGGTCATGATACTGATACAATACACAATACGTACCATGTTATTCAATTATGTGCAAATTAAACATGGAATGCGATGTGTAATTTATTACTCAATTATAAAAATGTGATCAGTGTCAGATCACCAATTTGTAATATAAAAGGTTTAAGCTCTAATGGGTAATTGTGTTTTTTTTCTTATTCCATTATAATAGATTGATTGTTGTTGTTTTTAAAGGTGCTTTAAACAAACTCATGGCAGGATGAGGTGCTCTATCTTGTAAAAGCATGGCCAGTGTTTATTCTGGTTTCACTTTGCTTCTTGTTGTTAACTTAAACTTGTGTGGATGTTTTGCTCACAGGAGAATTATCTAGCTATGCTGGATAAATCAATTTTGAGACTGAGATGGAAGGGGCATACAGGAGTATCTCTAGAATGACTGACAGAAGGCCCATGCAAACACAAACAAGCACTCTGGAATATAATCCAGTTTTCCAAATGGGTTTTCTCAGCCACATAATACACTCATTCTGATGCCATGGCTCCTGTTCCAGATTATTTACACGAGTAAGAATGTTTAAAATTGACTACTGCACCTCCTTTTTATTAGTTTTAATTTGTAGATATTTTACTGATATGTGCAACAATGATAAAAACAGCATAATTAGTCTAATTGACTGCGATCATTTTATCATATTGTCAGGTTTTCCAGTTCTATTCAAGGATAAGTACATCATTATACACTTCTCTGATTGGGTCTTTGGTTAGTACATTTAGAAAAAAAGATTTAGCAATGGCATATTTTTCCAAGAGGAGAGATTTAGAGAGAGGTGGAAAGTCCAAGTAAAAATAGACCAAGTGATGTTACACTGTCTAAAATTATTGATAATTTTTAAGCACCAAATTGTAATTGTAAAAGAACAGGATAAAAAGGCTGATTATAAACACATTATTCTGAATTGAACCACCTTATTTATATAATAATTTAAACACAACAATAAAAAACTGCACACAAATATGTTTACAGAAATAAAATATTAAGGACAAAAGAATGATTTCACCTCGATATACACATTAAATACAGTGATAAAAAGCCTGCCTTTGGTTGGAATTTTGCATAGTTTACATAGTTTTATATCAAAGTTTTGCCATTACAGTGCAGATTTCTTTATAATAATTTATTTATTTATTTATTTATTTTTACTTATTTATATTTTACATAAATTCTAAACCTTTATTTTTAAAAACCACTGAATAACTAAATATAAAGATAAGCTGTGTGTTTAATTAAATTATTAAACTGTCCCAATAATATGTCCCACCTTCCCTAATTTATTCAAATTTATTGGACACTATTATATGAAGCATGAACTGTACATTAAAGTTTAATGAGATCACTATATGGGTAAAGAGCTCAAACAGGAGACCGAGCTGTGTTAATCAAAAGCCCTAAACATGCCGTAGTGTGCTCATTTCCTCCTGGCAGGTGTAAGTACTGGTGATTTACTGCCGATATGATCTGTACACTGATGATTCTGTACATAATGTACATGTATATAATATCAGACTCAAATGGTGTAATGCATGGATACAGGATATAACTGTCAGGCCAAATAATTAATTTATGATGTTCTTTCATACAGGTCTTGGGGAAAGTGTGTTTAGCCCTGATTGTAACTGTGGCATGTAATGTTCAGTTTCTAGCCAGTTTAAGTGGAGCTGGCAGGCAGGTCTAATGGAGGTAAATAACGTTGGTGAACAGATAATTGAATAGTTGTAGAAGGCACCTGCTGTCTGTCAGTGTGGTTTATGGAGGTGTACAATGTACACAAGCTTACCATACTACTCTTTTGAGTACTATGTAGTGGAATTGACCTCTAGGTGGCAGTCAGTACATGTGCCCAGAGTGATGGGCAGCCCCTATCCCTAGCGTCTGGGGAGCAGTTGAGGTTCAGGTATCTTGATCAAGGGCACCTTAGTCGAGTCAGTAGTGGGGATCAAACCAGGGACCTGCTGGTCCCAAGATGGTTCCAGATGTGTACTTAAATGATTGTCAGTAAAAATAGAGTCACGGTTTGTCCGGAGCCAACCTGGAATCTTTGGGAACAAGGCAGGAATACCCCCTGGACAGGGTGCCACATACAACACACCGATACACTCACATCTAGGGCAATTTTGCACATCCAATACACCTACCATATGTGGTTTTTTTTGGGAGGTAAGAAAAGCGTGCCTTTGTTTTATTTTATATTAAAAGCGTGCCATCCTAATAACAATGGGAATTTAAGTTATATCTGGGATTATCATTAATCACCTGAGCTCACTTAGTTACAAATAGGTTCATTAATTATATTCATTTATTTTACAAATGTATATTGTATTTATATTCACTAATAAATATTCTGATAATTATGAATAGTGATTATGTCAAATTGAACTATTTACTGGGAGACATTCACCCAAACCACATTCAAGTAAAAAGTGTATTTCAGACTTTTCACACTCCTGACATGCAGCAGGAATTTAACTATAAAATAGACAGACTTTCCCTGTTCATCTGCTTCTGCTAACAAACTTGTGCATCACAAATCACAGACGTATTAAATATCCACTTTTCCTATTACATCTACCCTCATCTCATGCAGCCTTCGAAACCTACTGAAATTTCAGGATTAGTAAATACTTTTGAATGTAAGGTTTTTAATTTTGAGACGCAGCTCATGACAACAATCACAACGAGTGTGTTTAACATATACATATATATATATATATACTGTTATACAGTAATCACTGAACTTTTTATTGTTCAACTTGGAAACCTATTAAATGTCTAGTAAATCTAGTAAATGTCACATTTAATCCTCTAGATGTATAATACAAAATAAAGGCATGCATTATTTTACTGCATCACACTCTGTTGTGTTATACTGTACAGATCACTTTAATCTTTAAGAGATAGGGATTAAAACGCTGTGCTCGGTTTAGTCCTTTCACCTTGTTTTGTAGGCACATGGTTTTGAATTCTGTTTGTTTTAAGTCACATGTTATGGATATAATAATGTTGAAATATTACAGTAGTACCCAAATAACACCATAAATCTAGTAATAAATGAATTTATGGGTTAAAATATCATGGATGGGTCAGGTTCCTCTCTGTGTAAGCACAGTAATTCACCTAACTCACTCATATTCATTGACTCATACGCATAGTAGTGTTAATAAATAAAATGTTATAAATAAATACATAAAATTAATTCATTAAATCAGCTACTTCTTTTAGTAAATTAATTTAAATTTATTTATTACATTATATTGTATTTTGTGCCGTGACTCATTATTATTAACTAAAATTAATTAACACTAATTACAATTAATTAATTACAATTTAATTTAGGGACCTGGCCTTGTGACCGGAAGGCTGCCTGTTCAATCTCCTGCACCAAAAATACACTGAAGTGCCCTTGAGCAAGGCACCTAAACTGCTCCCTGGATGCTGAGATAGGGACTGGTCCCATTTTTGGGCAAGTGTGCTCAATTAATTTATTACATTTATTACAATATATTCATGACATTAAATATATTTTATTTCTTGCATAAATTAGACTTGATTAATTACAATTTAAACACATGCCTAACCTATAATTACTATTTTACGGCCGTAAATTTGAAGTATTGTTCTGTAGTCATGCCTCATGTCACCACTCTGAATTAGTCAACACAGGCTTTGAAACTCATGTCTGCGACTCATGTATTTACCTTTAAACACTATGTTTTTATTACATTATTCTATACACCATGTCATCAAGTCAACCTTCAGCCCAGAGTGAGTAAATAAAATCATAGCATCTAAAAAACTCTCACCTTACTGAGCTAATATCACCTGAAGAGTTGAGATAAATTCATGTGAGCAACACACTGAATAATCCAGTGTTTTTTGGCTCTGTTATAGTTTCAGGACTTAAATAATGTACTTAATCTGCTTTTATATACTAACAAATATGTTCCTGTTTTAAAAAAAACAAACACCTAAACCCGTTTCTTGCATTCTTACAGAACCATAAATCAGTACAGGGTCATTCTGATTGAACACGAAGGTTAATGGATGATACAGAAAGCCAGTGTAGGAATAATAAATCACATAAGCAGACACTGAGACTGCTTTCTTACCATGAGGATGTGGATGAGGCTGCCCGTGTAGGAGTTCCACACCTTCAGTGTCAGGTTGTTGGCTGCTGTGATGACCATGTTGTCATGACGATTCCAGGCCACCATGGTGACCTTGAGTTTAGTCACTTTATCCTCTAGAGGTGGAGGGTTGTACTTTCTGATGGAATAAAGAAAATGTTAAATAAAACAGGTACAGAAAGTCTGTCTGTAGTTTCAGTAACACACACACACACACACACATTCCCCTACTCAAGTAATTAGTTTCACACATTATAATACACATTATAATACAAACACTAATTAGTACACTGAAAAATGCAGACTAAAATCTGTTACTGTTCTAATTCATCTCATGGTGTAGGTTTGCTTAACTGAAAACGTTTAACACATTCGCACTAAAATTCAGGTTAAAACATTTAAATAAATCTGAATTCTTCTTGTCTAACTTCTAATATTCTCAATATACCAAATAAACTGAGGCAGCCATGGTTTGACAGTAGGGCCCTGTGACCGGTAGGTTGCCAGTTCGATCCCTCGTACCAACAAGACACGACTGGAGTGCCCTCGAGCAAGTCACCTAACCCCCTCACTGCTACCCAGGCACTGTGGATAGGATTTGTCCCAGCTCTGGGCATGTCCTGGTATACAGAATTACATAGAAAGGACAATCAGTGACAGGGCCACGGACGCCCCATGGTTCAATGATGCATGTAGAGAGCAAAGACCATCTGCTCTGATCCCACAGAAGAATCTGTAGCTAACTTTCAGAGGTCTTGTAAAATCCATACCTCTGTTCAGGCAGGCGGATTTGATGTTATGAATGATCAGTGTATTTCAATTAATTCATTATTTAATTACCCACTGCTGTAAAACTTGTATGTGGTATTAGTCTGGCCACTGTTCAAATTGCAGATCGGGGAATAAGTGAAGTGAAGTGAAAGTGAACTGTTTGCCTACTGTTTTTACACACAGAGGCGTTTGACGTTCGCATTTAACCCATCTATACTGTGAAACACACACACAGAAGTGAACACTAGGGGGCAGTGAACACACTTGCTCAGAGCGGGGTCGGGGGGCAGCCCCAAACCACAGAGCCCGGGGAGTAGTTGGGGGAGTTAGGTGCCTTGCTCAAGGGCACCTCAGTCAAGAGGTCACGAGACCGGTTCCCTAACCACTGCTTTAAAGCTGCTTTAAAGAAGTGTCTGGCAGAGCAGACTGGCAAAAAAGAAATATACATCATCTCTATACAAATTAAGTCACAAAAGCTGCAAGCTCATCAATAACCCTCATCGTTCATGTCAGACAGCATCACACCAGGGCACGAATTTCAGGGAGGATTGGGCCGTCTGAACCCCCTGATTAAGACCTGAACCCCCCTTTACTCAAAAGGGGTAAAAACAGTATTTTTGGGGGGTTAAAACATTTATATACCCTTCTAACCTATAATGTTAAATATTACAATAAAATTACAGGATCCCTGCCTGGGAGAATCTTGTAATACGATTTTACCCACCCCTAAAGTGGATCATACCATTCCTTGTCTGTCTTGCGCTAATTATTGGCTTGTGTCTTTACTGAGGTGCACACGCAGTACAGGCCAAGGCTCTGCGTGTAAGCAGCTGCTATCTAGCTTTCTTAAATACACTTTATTACCTTCAGTAAATCACTCACATGAAGATGTTAGATTAAATTCTTTAAATTTACCATTCCACCTTAAATGCTTTTTAGGCACTTGACGTCTTCGGCTTTTAAGGTGGAACAGAACATTTGAGTAGGAGTCCAGGTTTAGTTTTATGTGGGCTGTTTGTAATGTCTGCACAACATTCGATGAAACACTTCTCTACTACAGCTCAATGTGACATATGCGCCATTTTAAGGTGGAAGGGTAGATGTGTTTTAAGGTGGAATAGAAAACGTGTACATAAAACTAAAAGCTTTACACTCTGGTGGCTGTAGAAGTGAGGAATTAGTTGCCCAGATGAGTAGTTCAGAATTATTCATATTTATTCAGAATTGATTAGCGCATGGTTCCTGTAGGATATCCTGTAGAATATGAATGTAATTTTCAGGACAAGAAAGCAAATGACAGGTGGCATCCAGTAGCATTGTGTGTGTGTGTTTGTAAGATTGTGTTACCCTGGCAGTTTGGTGGCCATGTCCAGCAGGATGCTTCTCCAGTCCTGTTGCTGCAGCTGCCATATCCGCGCTGTACCGTCTCTACTGCCACTCACAAACCTGCACATAAACAAAGATGGACTAAAACCCATACTCACATGAACAATGCCACATAGTAGAATACTATACCTAGTGAGTACCAACACTTCGGTGAGTTTACCAGGGCCCACAGCAATGTTCTTGTCACTGTAAACGATATATTTTTATGCATCCTCATGTGTTAACTGGATGTTTTTTTCCTGTGTTTTAAAGGTGTTAACATCCTCCTCTCCTCTCCTTCATTATTCCCTATGCAGACAGACAATTTTAGGGACTATTTGCTGATATGTTTGCTGATCTGGATCACTTTAAAAAAGTATATTTTTGTATATAAGTATATATAATTAGTATATATAAGTTTGTATATGTATATATGTATGTATATATAAGTTTGATTAATGAAAAATTCACTCCTCGATATACGCAATGTCTAATTAAGACGCTGTCTCATCTGATGTCCCCAAAGCACATAAACATGTTTCTTAGACTTTAAAGGTATCGCACTATTAATTAATTATTAACCGTGTATAACATTGGCCTCGAAAGGCATTCCATAGTTTTTAAGTGTATTTACAACTCAAACCATGAGTTTAGTAGTTCATCACTGTCAACAGACTTAAGCCTCAAGCTCATATTGCTTACTTCAGTCCAACTAACTTCATAACTGCACCGAAATGATGTATGGCTCAGTGTTATGCAAACTCTACCCAAACTCTAGCCAGATGTCAAAACAGAGCCTGAAACTCCGAATACCAATTTTCGATATGCATTTTCATTTAGGTATTAATGCTTTAGTATTAATGCTGCAACTTGTAATTTCTAAACTCGGACCAAAGAAAACACCTCCTCAATTCCCACTCAGGAACCTGTGAGTTTCATGATGTTCAACAATATATACAAGCATACAGCCATATCAGCATGTTTTCAGCAACACCAACTGTAAAAATCGCTGTTAAAATAACTCAAAGACAAATGCTGTAATCAACAGGCATCCATTTTTCATCCAATTTGTAAGTCAAACGCACCTTGAATCTTCCCTGTGTGTGACTCAACCCACTATACTTGTGAGCTTGTGGTTTATATATATATATATATATATATATATATATATGGATTATATAACTACACCACAATGTGCATATTCATATTGCCACTTAAAATTCAGGTGTGAGCATGCAAGATCATTCTATTATTATTTGAAGTAAACTGAAGTGCCAGAACAACTAGTGCACATGATCCTATGCAAATACACAGACTTGTGGTGGCTCCATAATGGTATGGGGTTTGTTTAGCTGGTGTTCCATGGGACCTCTGGTACGTCTACAAACAGCTCTGACAGGTGAACACTGTGTGTGCCTCCTTAATGATAACTTATACCTGTTCATGTCCTGCATTCATTCATTTATTCATTCATTCATTCCACACCTCGGAATACAAATGAACTGTGGACCGTTTTGCAGAACGTATGGTGTTCATTGCCTATAGCACATGTCTGCTAGCTCATAGAGTCTATGTTCTGGGAGGGACCTACCGAGTGTCACTGGTGTACCTGTTTTTCTGGCACTTCAGGGTATTTCTTTTGATGTATCTATAATTTCCTGTCTTTTACTGGCTGCTTATAGAGGCAGAAAAAAAGAGCGCGAGAATAAATTGCTGTAACTGTATTCATCCTTTCTTCAGGTTCTGTTGCTCCAACTCCTTGCCTTTTCAGAAACAACCCCAATGCGTATAAGGATCCTTATTTATAACACCCCTGGGTGGTGTTTAGGCCTTTACGGCTCAGCCCTCATCCCTCGTTCTGTTTCTCCTAACTTCCCCTTTGCCAGACTTCCCCTCATTAAAACGAGTGTGACGAAGGGAAATACACAGATCATCTCAGAGAGGAGGATTATCTCATTTGCGTTTGTTTTACTGCAAATACATAATGGGCTTTAAATTTGGTGCTGGAGCATGGTGAACGCTCATGCGCATGCAGGATGTGTGTGTTTGAGTACAGTATATACTTATTTGAATCCATGCATGAGTGTGTGCATGTCTAGATGTTGGCATGAGGTGTTGGTTGTTTTGCTTTCATCTCTTTCAGCTGACATCAGATCATAATAGCGCTGGCTGGTTCTCTTAGATCAGAAATTCCTTTAACAGCTGACACAGACATGTCCACACACACACACACACATATCTCACCTGTCTCCTCCATGTGAGAACTGAATGCTGTCGACTTTATCCTGTGGAAAAGGTGATTAAAGCATGAACAGAGTGTTGTAACCAGACGCTAGGAATCAATATCATGATTTTAACTACACACACACACACTAACACACAGTAAGATACACTTACGGTGTGCGACTCCAGTTCTGCTATCTTCTCTGGCTGATCTCCACCAAAGTAGTAAACTCTAATAATGTGATCAGTGCTGCCTGTGGCCAGAAACATCCCACCTGAAACACAGCAGTTATCGCTTTACTTAGATTACATTCTACTACATTACATTGCATTTAATCCTTTAACACACACTGTAATACAAAGCAACTTATAAGTGAGAGAGAATTCAAACCAAGCGTGAAGATGACATACTGAACTCACTATCAGTAGCTAACATACTAAACTGACTCAAAGGCATAATATACGGCTCTCTTTAATCGTGTCGCAAGAAAATCATATACAGAACTGATATACATACATATATACATGCCTGAAAAACTGGTATACCAGTTTAATACTTGGTAGTAGAGGTGCTAAAACGATTCTTTGAAGAATCACGATTCCTAGTCCTACCGATTCTGAATCCAATCAAAATGGCCAAAAATCAGTTTTTAAAATGCGTTTAAGTTTTATTTTTTACTGCTCCTACTACCGAGCATACTGCATATCGCATTACGTGTCCACTCGTCCGCCGTAGAAAAAGACTGTCTAGGCCACCGTACAGCAAGCTAGTTAGCCATATCCCTTGGTAGCGGACTAGCGCACTATGACTTTATTTTATTTTCTGACTTTATAACATGTCTGTATTTTATTTTCCGTTTAAGGTTAGTGCACTGTGGTAAACTGACCTGTATGTTTACTCTTATATTGAATATTCATTGTTCATTGATATATTTTTTTATTTAAGAAAAAAGCCAGACAGCTAAGCAAACCTAATTCTGGTCATTAAAGTTACAGAATTTAATGCACAACCCTATTTATGGTATAAATATGAAATGATACAAAAAAGATTTATGCAGTAAGGAACCTAAAATAGATTCGAAAGAGATTCGCACCCGTATTTGTTAGGTCCCCATCAGGGCATGTACTCAAGAAGCCTGAAGAAATATTCTACAGGCGATGAACACTATACTTCCTGCTGACCGTTCCACAAGTCTGCTATATTTCGAGGTGAAGGATTTCTGTGCTCCACAGTAAAGAACTGCGCGGGACTGTTTTTTTTATCCCACTACCGCCCGCTCCCGCTGAAATTCTGACCATTACCGCCCGCGACCGCAACGTGTGTGCAACGC
>JAOVVF010000018.1:3593561-3605252 GCA_028565595.1 Duopalatinus emarginatus | reverse complement strand
TTGTGTAGAATTTTGAGGAAAGAGATTAATTTAATACAATTTGGAATAAGGCTGTAACGTAACAAAATGTGGAAAAAATGAAGCGCTGTGAATACTTTCCAGATGCACTGTATTACGATGGTCAGGTAGATTTCCAGTCAGTCAAAACACAGACCTGGGGAGCAAACTGGAGCTTTTACTTGGACTTGACAGAACATGTATGATTCGTCCACCTTTAGTTCTGAGTTTATTTGATCAGTGCAAATCGCAAACAGTAGAAGCAGCACTTCAAATATTTACCGTTTGCTCCAAATGACACGTTTCAGTTCTTGTGAGATCAAGTGGAAAATATATCATCTGGGACGTCCTGTAAACATTTGGAGAATTGACAGAAATAACACTGCACTCGACTACAGTTCATAACATGTCAAACCTCCCCATCAACTCAGAATTCCTACTCAGGAACTCAACCTAGCTGCTCATAGTGTAACCGGTAACCAAAGTAGCACCTAGTGTAGTGACTCATTGACCACTGTGCTTGTACACACAGAGGAATTTGACCTCTGCATTTAACACACGCACTACTGAATGCACACACACTAGGGTCAGTGAACACAGTGGCTGGAGTGGTGGGCAACCCCTATCGACAGCATTTAGCTAGCAATCTGTTTTGTCGATACAGGGGGATCAAACCAGGGACCCTTGGGTCACAAGGCTGGTTTATTAACCACAAGACTACAGCTGCCCCCTCATGTGTCTAAGTGAGTTATACTGTACACTGGTATTTAAGATAAGATACTGACATACAGACATATTAAAGCTTATTAAACCTGTTACATTATCTACTAGGGGGGCTGAAAAAATAGATTTTTTAAAGGATCGTGATTCCTAGCCCTGGTCTCATCTTGTCAACCACATAATTTAAACAAAATTTATAAACCATGTGAATAGAAAAATTGTTCCTGAATCAAAAATCGAGACCACACAAATCAGAATCGAATCGCCAGACACTGAGAGATTCACACCCCTATTAGCTACAGTTTGGTTAGCTTTTTGCTAACAAAAGACGAACGCACAAGCACCCGTGGTGAAAATGATGTCAGTCTGAGCTCTAGGTGTCCTTTTTTAAGGTAAGTGGGATTCAGCATAATGTCTACCTTGCTGCAGACGCACATACAAATGGAACGAGATGCTCACATTTTACAATGTTGATACAGCAAAAAAAAAAAAAAAAACAGGTTAAACATATCTGTTGTACTGTTGAAGACTTGAAAATGGTGTGTGGGTGAAACCCCAGTTACACCACCTGACAACCCAAAACCACTTTAAAGTTACTTTTAACCAACGACAATGAAAGGTGAACGTAACCACTATTGCAAGCGTCTTTCTTTCCCCTCTGGTGAACTAAGCGTAACATTTGTTCATTTGGTCTGTATCCTGTATCACCACAGCAAGGGTCACTAACTTAGTCGCTCAAATCATAATATCCGTCACTGTAGAAGAAAATACCAGCAAAGGACAGCATGTAAGATTCCTAATGCTGTACAAATATAAAAGCAGAAACGTGTCCTTCTCATAGAAAGGTTTCAATGCAGCGGAATATCACATAAGCATGGTATCAAGGTTACTGATCATCTTCGCTGAGTGCAAATTGAATCTACTGGAAGTAACGTCTGGACAACAAACTTTACTATTCTCCACTGGCCGACTTACTTTCCTGTCCTTGGTCCAGCAGAACATTTGTGGTTGGAAAATAGAAAGGGAGCTGAATGCACACACACGCACAAACACACACACACACACACACACACACACACAACTGGAAGAATTCAAGAGCAACCTGGGATATTATGTAGCTAATTTCCTCTCCTAGAAATTCCATACCCCAATGAAGCACTACACATCAAAGTGCGCTACACAGTAAGCCTTGGCTCTAAGAGGACGTGCGTAACAGCGCAGGCGACAGGGTGGGAAAATATGCAT
Source organism: Duopalatinus emarginatus (assembly GCA_028565595.1). Classification (NCBI taxonomy): domain Eukaryota; kingdom Metazoa; phylum Chordata; class Actinopteri; order Siluriformes; family Pimelodidae; genus Duopalatinus; species Duopalatinus emarginatus. The sequence goes on along the minus strand of JAOVVF010000018.1, from coordinate 3,603,290 downwards.
ATCAATAAATAACCCAGTTTCAACTCCTTTATGTCTGCTTTTCACACACACACAGACACACATACACACACACACGCTTACTGTGAAGATGCGGCGGCCCGTCCGGTCGAAGGCGACACAATACACTGAGGACAGATGTCCCAGAATCCTCTTGTGCATCTTCATGTGTGAGTAAACAGCTGTGGGGACTAGCTGACCCAAACGGTATGAACCATTCAGCTTCCGGCTGTAAGCTGTCTCCACTACACTCACACACACACACACACACACACACACACACAGGAACAGATGGTTAAAATAATAATCGCAAGTATTTATCACTATTATTAAGCCAATTTAGGATTTGTCTGCACTTTCAGATCAACAGAAATGGGAAATTATAAGCATACATGGCTCGAAAAGAGACAGCTCATCCGTCATAATAATTAAGCAATTGTAAGTTATTAATCGTCTTTTAAATGCTAAATAAAACACAAATTATGTTAGAGACATATATAAATAAAACACCACAATATGCAGTAAATGGACCTGAAATGTAAAATTAAAATGAAAATAAAAAATATGATATTACTTTTCTAGTTTATTCTCTTTTTTTGTCTTTTATACCACAAAAAAAACCTGCTAATTTCCTATTAGAATTATGCGCCATACTTTTATATATACATATACCCAATCAGCCATAACATTTATTAACACCATCTGCCTAAACAGCAGCCAGAACAGCTCAGACCTCAGACCTCAGACTTCTGACCTCTGACCTCTAAAGGTGTTTTGAGACATTAGACATTAGCAGCAGATCCTACTGAGCATCTGAGTCTTGGACACCCTTTCGGTAGCTATCAACCACTGTATACTGGCACACACTTCACAAGACCTGCTGTTGTGGAGATGCATTGAACCTTTTCACCTCGCACATTACAATTGGTTATTGTCAAAGTCACCAGGATCCAGGGACTAGGCATGGTTTGGGATGAATAGTAACACCTTATATAATTAGTTATTACAGAATAATAACAGGTCATGTTATTATCATGATTACAAACAAAGCCAAAAAAGCAACAGTTTGTTACAAACCACAACGTCCTACTTTCATTTAGCTTGATATAAATACCTGGCATGTTTTCCAGAGTTATATCACCCGACCACTGTGTTTGCATTACTAATAAGGACATGTTCGGTGACGGAAGCAGGGCAGGCATTAACGAATCCTGACAAGCTCCGATTTTAGCGACCTTTTTTTAAACAAAGCTTCAAACAAATAACACAGTTCTGCTGTTCTGACACCAAAGAGCTTGCACATTTTGAAGAGAAATGATGCCAGACAGTGCTTACTGAATCGTGCTGAACATTTGTGTGTATGGAGGTGACAAATCTGTTGATGGTTTCTCCTCTGAACGGCGGATAAAAAAAAAAACTCTGACTTTTTAATTCTAAATACACAGTGAAGTCCTACATCAAACATGTTGTGGTAGTATCATTGATGACATTAATAACCATTCGTTTCAGATCAGCGCTATGCTCCAGCCCAATTCAATACTCATCAAGATTTCAGGTGAGTTTACTTTCTTAGTATGGAGCTCTAACTAGAAATATGACGACCTTGAAGCATTTCTTGAAACAGCCTGCAAGCTGAACTTTCAGATTTTCACCCCATTTTCCAACAGTTTCATTACTAATCACCACCCACTAGTTAGTGGAACTGAAGCTATATCTGCCATCTTTAACATGCACGAGCTGTGATTGGCTAACGGTGCCCTAATCAACAGGAGACGCAGTCAAACCACGCTGTCGCGCTACAATAAAAACTTATGACCTCCGGACGATTTTAAGGTGTGCCATTCAGAAGCTATTTCTAAAATGTAAACATAAAGTTGACCTCCTATTTAAATGTCAATGTGTAATTTTTACAGCCTCCTCCGTACAAGACTGATCACACTTGTATTAAAAGTCTAGCAAGCCTTGCATCTTGGCCTCCACTGTCCACATATGCTCTAATGAAAATGTATCACAATATTAAATATCACTTATATTGTATGACGATTACACATTTATAAATAGCTGGTAGATTAGTACAGATTCGTAACAATACGCTTTCTGGGAAATGCTACACACTAAGCATATACTATCACAAAAAAATAAAATTTGAACAGATTTTTTAAAACACCAATAATTAATTTGTTGTGCTATTAATTGAACCTAAAACAGAGTGACAGTTGCAATGACGCAGACCAGTTATTTAACACCGTACGGCTGTTACTCCAGATAACCTTTGACTTCAGGCTTAATATGTGTCCCAGTTTACAGTCAACTCTACAGCTACATCTGAATGTTTCTGGACGAATACCCAATGCAACCAATAAGAGAAGGCTTACCGATGTTGGGCGGGCTTCCATAGATGACTGGCGGCTCGGGTGGCCTGCCAGAGTGCAGGGCTGCGAGGGCGGAACCCTTCCATACCACGTGCTTACAACCTGTCAACACACACACACACACACACACACACACACACACACACACACACACACACACACACGACATTGTCAACAAACACACACCGTGTGAGAAAGAGCTCTGCTGTGACACAGATGCACTGGCAAAATCCTCCAAGCTTATCTTAGTACAGAAATTGTCTTGATATCAGTCTTCCTGAGTTAAATTAAATATACAAATTCTATTCATTTGTTTGTTTATTAGTTTGTTTATTTAAATACGCATGAATTTTACATTGTATTAGCAATCTGAAAAAAGTTATACACTACACTAAAAAACATATTAATTAATTAAGATTAAAATTAATTAACACTCGGTATTCACGCATTCTTATTTTCTTTCCCTCCGTCTGTCTTCGTTTGTTTCATTTTCTTCTTCTGCATTTCTATTATCGTTACTCCTTTTTATTTACATGCTTTATTTATAGCTCTTTATATTTATAATGTTACATTATGTAAATGTAATGTAAAATGTATTGCCTAAATCTAATATTATACAAACCTCTGATATTATCTGAAATTATTATTATAATTATTAGTGTTATATGAATTAACAAGTAAAAAGGAGAGGAGTAATAAAACCCAGGATTAAATTGCACTGCATTAAATTACCAACATAAAATTAGCCTACTAATAAGATTGTGATTGTGTGTGTGCGTGTGTGCGTACATGTGTGCGTGTGTGTGTGTGTGTGCGTGTGTGTGTGTGGGTAGGTTTTTATATCTTTGTGAGAACCAAAAGTCCCCACAAGAATAAGAATAAAGATATTTTTGACATTGTGAGGACATTTTGCTGGTCACTATAAAAAGTGGAGGTTTTGTTGATTAAGAAAAGTTAACACTAATAAAAAATAATAATAAAAGAGTCAAAAAGTTGCCTTTTTGTTGCTAAGGTTAAAGTTAGTTTAAGGTCAGCTAGGCATAGCAATAATTAGCTACAATAATGATTATGTCTATGGAAAGTTCTCACCAGAATTGAGGCGCATGTTTTTATGTCTTGTGAGGACCAAATTTCCCCCACGAGGAAAGTACCTGACTGTTCAGACATTTGTTCAATCCCCAAAAGGAAAACTAACTGTTTCCTTTTTGTTAAGGTTAGTGTTGCTTTTACATACAGACATAATAGACATAATATTAATAACCTATGCTAACATTTATGTCATGTTATGTTACATTAATATTAAGATAATTATCCTCACCAGGACAGACAGTCTTCTAATGTGTGTGTGTGTGTGTGTTAAAAAGAAAAAGTGCTCACTCTTATTGGTGCGGAGCAGTGACTGGCGCCCCACTCCAAGCAGTGAGTTGACTCCTGGCACGCTGGCAGGAACCTCTCTCTCCAAAAGAGGACCAACTCGCTCACACACCTTCAACAGGTGATCTGGAGAAGTGTGTTTATATAGTTTCACCTACACACAAACACACATTAACACCTTACAGACGGGCATTTAAACAACAGACACAGAAACACTTTCTCTGTCCCACTCACGTTCATCTACACAGCGATTCAGAACAAAATTATGATCAGCCACAAATCCAGGCAATTAACACATATTTACATTTATAATATATTTCTACAAATACATAATATGGGCCTAAATGATTACACTTAATTCCATTTATATTTGAAGTCAAACACTTGCATGCCACTGATCCAGCTTGGCTCTTAGTATTTAAGTCTCATGACTCAGAGTTAGTCCAGTATTAAGGGATTGTGTGATTTTATTTTTTTCATCAGGCGGAGGACAAAAGAACAGAGACGTCTTTTCCATACTGCTCTTTATCTGCCTGATCAGCAGCGTTTTCCAATGCCTGGCTTCTAATTAAAGAGACTTTAATTGCATTTGGCAGCATCTTATTGGACGACTCAAGACATTCCCCCCTGCTCACACACACACAAACACATTTATGTATGTGCACATACACATATATACACAGAAACAAATTACCACGTGTGTGCGGTAAAGCAAACGCCGACACCTGCTTGATGTGTGTCTTGAACCCTCTTACGTGCCATGAAATAAAGTCATGTGATCAGATGACATGGATTGACTAATGAGAATAATGAGCTTTGTGTTGCAGAAATAATAATATTGTTGACAATAATGGTGATGATGACGATGACGATTATTATTATTTTTGTTGTTGATATTATTATTATCATCATTATTATTAAACTTTAACTCATGATACACTCAGAAAGATAGTGACTGAAATGATAATGGCTGTGTGTAAATATAATCAGTCATTTACAGGACTGTTCCCAATGGTTGCCATTTCAGTTTTTGTAATTCTTTGTTACTCTATTTAATATTGTTTCTATATAAATAATAATAATAATAATAATAATAATAATAATAATAATAATAATAGTTGCAGTAGTGGTGATATTAGAAATAATACTAGTAGCAGTAATAGTAGTGGTAGTGGTAGGTATTAGTAGAAAAATGAGCATTAGTTATTACTATTATTAGTAGTACTAGTAGTGGTAGTAATAGGTTACTAAAACATTAAATAATGTTGATGATGGTTAAAAAATGTTTAACCATATTTACGTATTACTGTGTTATAATACTATTTCTGTAATAAAAGAAATAGTTAAAAATAATGATCAGTTATTATTATTATTATTATTATTATTATTATTATTAATAGTAGTAGTAGTAGCAGTGGTGGTGGTGATATTAGTAGTAGTGGTAGTAATAGACTACTAAAACCTTAAATAATGTTGATTATTAAATTACTATTACTGTGTTATGATACAGGTCTGTAGTACTAGTAGTAGTAGTAAGAGTTGAAAAATGATAATTAGTTATCACTATTATTAGTAATAGTAGTAATAGTAATAGTAATAGTAGTGGTAGACTCATAAAACGTTAAATAATGTTAAAGATGTTAAAAATGATTACTATTATTGTGTTATGATATTATTTCTGCAGTTATTAAGTTATTACTACTGCTATTATTACTATAGTTATTGTTATTATTATTATTATACTGTTGTTGTTGTCATTGCATGTTGTAGTAGTAGGAATATTTATTATCATTATCGTGTTATATTATTTCTGAATAATAGAGAAATTCTAATTATTATTATAATGCTAATTATTGAGTTATTACTTCTGCTATTATTATTGTACTTGTTGTTATTATTGTTCATACATGTTGTAGAAGGAGGAATAATAGAGAAACACTTGGGGGGGGTTCATTATTATTATATTAAGCTTCATTATTATTTGTATTACTTTGTATTATTTTGGGGTTTTTTTTACTTTTATACTATTTATGTTGTAGTATGAATAATAGAGAAACACTATTGAGTTATTATTGGTTTTAATATTTAATTGTATTATTTTTATTATTATTATTATCGTCATTATACTATTTATGAAGTAGTAGGAATAATAGAAAGCACTATTGAGTTTTACAATACTTTATTTTATTATTATTACTACTATTATTATTGTTATTATTATTTTTATTATTATTGTGATGTGTACATCTATTTAATATCTAAAATGCTTCGCTGTCCAAATAAATAGGGGAAAAAAGGAATGTATAAAGTGAGTGATGGCGCCGACACCATGTGGTTTAATGGCCGATCTTCAGAAATCTCACTCGGGCCCGACTGAACTGTCATGGTGAACGGTGAGGCTGAGGCTGCTGCTGCTGCTGTGGCGGCGGCGGCGGCGGCGGCTGTGAGTCCGAGTCCACGCCGGAAAAGTGGCGCTGCTAGGCGGCCATGCAAGCGAGCTACAGCCGCAGCCTCCGTTCGTGCACACACCGTACCACATACACTCGCTTACACACACATAGTCTGTACACACACCCCGAGCGCCGCGCGAGGAAGCTCTGGTCCGATCACGCGTGCTAGCACAGCCTACTATTAAAGCGTATTAAATAATAGGCCATTTAGATATACGTCCTATTAGACACATTTAGGCATGTAGTCTAGTCTATAGGAATTAGGACGGAGCTAGACGTTCTACAGCGGTGTTGCCTCGGCAACCATAGGCGGCGTGTGCTGTTGTGATATACTGACTATGCGGATTGGGACGCGGCTAAGAGAGAAAGACCAAAAACAGGCAAATACACGTGAATAAACGTGAGAAAAGTGTGTACAACATGGACAACGTGCATCCAGAAGACTGAGGGAGGGTGTTGACTCGGGTAGTTACGTAACTGATATTCCGGATAGGGGGTGGCGACAAAAAAATACAGGGGGGGGGGGTGTTTAAAAGCTTAAACTTTTTTAAAAATAATAATAATATATTTTTAAGTGATCAATATGATCAGAGATGTGACCCGAAACGCTGTTCCGACCACGCAGGAAACAAATCGGCATAATTCTTATCATTTACAATTGTCGCAATTAATCATCTAATCAATATTTGTATCAATTACAGTGTTACCTTTAATTGGGGAAAATCCTCACTTCAATCCCATCACCTTGCAATCCAAAAAGATTTAAAAAATCCATACGGACTTCCCAAAAATATCTTATTTCTTTTTTTCCCCTCCTACAAACCTGGTTCATTCCCCATGCTTTGCTTAAACTCCTGTCCACAAAAAAAAAACTGGAGAGTAAATAAAATAAATCGTGTGTTTTACACTGTCTTGTGGTTGTATTGCATGAAACAGGGCGCCTCCATATCCCGCCCAGCTCACACACACTCATACACTCACACTCACACACACATTCACTGGCGCACTCCCTCCCACCACTATGTCCTCACATGCAGCTCATGACGTACCTTTATTTCTAACACATTTCCCCTAGTATATAATCCTAATCCATGGAGCTGTCAAGAAAAGTCGGAGCTCCAGCAGTGTGGGACTTCAGGGTCACCAAGACTTTTTTTTGCCTCTGAGGTTCAGGGGTTGTCTGGGTTTTTTTGGAGGGTGTTTTTTTTTAAAGATGTATTTGAGGGATTTTTTTCTTCCTGATTTAAAAATTGCGGGAAATTCAATTTCTTATTTTGCTCTCCAAAAACTTTTTCTCAGTTATAGGGCATGCCTTACCAAATTCTCGTAACTCCCAGGGTGTTCCTTCCCAGTCCAATCTATCCTTTTGGGCAACAGCTGGAAAGGGAAAACAGTGTTATCCAACTCGGGTTGCGCTTTAGGAAGGTCAAGGTGAGAATATTTTTTTAAAAAATAAATGAAAAATGAGGTGGGAATGAAGGTAAAGCACAGCGCAGTACGATGCAACGCCAAGTCGCCTTGTGCAGCTTACCTCCTTCTCCTGAACCTCCCGAATCAGGGTCTGAAAAAGACACAAAACGCAGAAATGGGTCAGATTTTCTTCCAGGGATGTACTTAATCATCTTTAAATGATCAAATCGCGAACCTCTGCCGAGTCCTGACACGGTCCAGCTTCCAAAAAGCGGGCTATTAGGAAGTACAGTTCTGCGAGAGAGGGGGAAGGATACATATGTAGCTACGTTAGCTTTGAAGCAGGGCGCCTTGTGTGTGTGTGGAAACACAACAAAATCTCTCGACGACACATTTTTCACGTCTCCGATACTCACCGGATTTCAACTGCGCGCTGTGTTTGCTGTCACCAGCCATGTTTGTGTTTTTTTTAGGTGTCGGTTTTGGGGCGAAGGAGGAGAAGGTGTGTGTGGCCGTGCCGCTGGCCGCCCTGTAGTTGTCAGTGTTTGTTCGCCACCACCAGGAAGAGCTGCGCCTCCATTCACCCAACGCAATACATTCGCACAGGGCAAAAAAAGTAGTGCCGGCTGCCTTGCGCGCTCGCGACAACTAGTCCCGGTCTTTCGTTCCCGACGCGCGGTGTATTCTCCACAATAACCGGTGGGGATTTGTTTAGTTTAGAGCACGTCCATGTGTGAATTTTATACCACGGCTCGATGATGTGTATCAACCGTGGTTTGTAGGTTTCGCTTCCGCGCGCGCGCGGACTCTGTCTCTCTCTCTCTCTCTCTCTCTCTCTCTCGCTTTCTCTCTCTCTCTCTCTCTCTCTCTCTCTCTCGCTCTCTCTCTCTCTCTCTCTCTCTCGCGCGCGCGCCCACTGCGCAGGAATATCAGGCAGCGAACGGTTAGCCGTGATGCTAACGTGGACGGATTAACGGACGGCGTTTTGCTGTAACCTATTCCAACCCTGGACTTTTAAAAATAATTTTAATAAATGTAAAAAAAAATATATTTAACATTTTTTTAAAATGCGTCCACGCCTGACGTTGCTTCCTCTTTCTCCACAGTGACGAATTAAGGCTGCCATGTTTTCCTGCTGACTAAAAATAACGACTTTATTACTGTGAAGTGTCCATTATCCATTCACATTAATGCTATTTAACTGAAAATGGTGCTGGAGGTTGAACACAAGCCGTGAGAAACAGTCTGTCTGTTGGATTTTTTTGGGCTCGGAAGTCCTCCATTTCTCTCCTAAATGGGAACAGGCAGTAAAATGGGGGAAGGGTAGTAAAACACGGGGGATGTAATGAATTAAAGCTCGTCACTTACACGAATCCACGTCTAATAGACACAAAACAACATGGACGACTTTAGACAAAAGAACACAGACGAGATGTTTTCATACACACAAACATACACTGGATACAGAAGTCTGACCTCAGCACTACACTGTAATTCATATTACACACTACAGTCTATCTAAATTAGGGGGATTTTATTTATTCCCCAGTGTTTCAGTAATGGAATAAGACCTTCAGACTGAAAATAAAAAATCCCCACAATAATTCCTAGTACAATTCTCAGAGATGTAATAACACCCACACTCTTAAATGCACAGTTCTAAATCCTCTGGGTGTAAGTACACAATAGGTGTATTTGAGTATTATATAAAAGGTGTTAAACATTCAGGTAGACTGTGTGTTGTAGGGTTTATCAAACTTTTTTTTTTTTTGCAATCAGAGATAACTGGAAAATAAATCCCAGACACACCAGACAAATATAATCAAACTGCCAGAATTGTCAGTTATTTACAAGCTACTTATTGAATATATAAAATTATTTAAGACATTATCATATAATATAGTCAGTCAGTCATTTTCTTGCTTTTTGTGGTGATTTGTCCCAAGCCCACCTAGAATTACTGAGCACCAGTCAGCAATACCCCTGGCACCAGTTCATCACAGGATACCACACACACACACACACACACACACACGTTCACTCACACACAATGTAATATCCAATTTGTCTAATATAATATATTATATAATATAATAAAATGTATGATATGATATTATAAAATAATG